>CM054141.1:64361839-64396839 GCA_028751875.1 Rapana venosa
ATATCCCTTTAATGCGTTAAGTATTTAGCAGAATAGAACAAGCAGCAGAAAACCACCACATCATATCCCCTAAACCCTCTAAATTAATTACAACGCATGAGAAGGTATGTGTGTGAGAGAGACAGATACAGAGAGAGCCAGAGACAGAGACAGAGAGACAGAAACAGGCAGACAGCGATCGAGACGTACAGACAAAAAACAGACAGAGAGACAGAAAGACAGAAACAAAATCGGAAAGTCAGAAAGAAAGAGATGAACATATATAGACAGATAAACAGACAAACGGACAGACAGACCGACCGAGTTTTCTCCCTAGAGAATTTTCCTACACATAATATTTCCGTTTTACTCTCCCCAAGGATTGAGAAGTCATGTTTCGCCAGATCAAGAAGGCGTGTTCTGTAGGTCACAAAAATTAATGTGCTGTCTTATGTATGCCGTGGAACTTTCCTCGATCCAAATGACCAATAGGAAAAAAGATAGGAAAAGAAAAAGAAATACATCGGTGGCGCTGCTCTTGTGGTGAGGCTCTCTCTTCCGGGAGAGCAGCCCGAATTTCATGACGCGAAATTTGCGGTGACTTGAAGTGGTATACAGTACGATGTTATACAATGCTTTGTTGGATCTGAATCCCCTTTTTTGCTTCAAGGGTTGATGTGAATTTCTCTGTTTGTAAGACAATAAAGTGATTTGAATTGAATGGAATTGGCACAGCTACACTCTAGCTTAAGGTGGGACATGGGGGTCAAAAACTGATAATTTTTGTTGACAAGCTCATGTTAAAAGTTGTACCATACATTGAAAGGGCATCACTTGAAAATGCTGAAAATCTATACATTACTCATTTTTTATGCACTGTTGTCATAAAAACAATCCAAAATGGCTGCCCAAACTAACTGTTCCAAACTCCGAAGTGTTTTTAATGTATAAGAGGTACAAGAAACCTGTTTCTTCAGACACGTTTTACAACCTAAATTCTTTAAAATTCACGCAGAGAAATCTTCATATTTGCATCCAGCAATTTTTTTAATTAAAAAACACACACATGATTTTGGCCCCTTTAAGATCCGTGTCTAAGCTTAAATGGTTAGTTCTTCTCTCTGCTTTCGATTGTCTGTGGGCCAACAGAAGTGTGTTTTCCATATCTTGGGTATGCTTTTATCAAACGATACATTCTCTCTGTCTTTCTTTCTTTCTCTTTCTTTCTGTCTTTCTTTCTGTCTTTCTTTCTTTCCTTCTTTCTTCCTTTCTTTCTTTCTTGCTTTCTTTCTTTTCTTTCTTTCTTTATTTCGTTCATGCGTTCGTTCTTTCCTTGTTTCTTTCTTTCTTTTTTTCTCTCTATCTGTCTGTCTGTCTGTCTTTCTTTCTTTCTTTCTTTCTTAGTTCTTTAGTATTTTTTCTATTTATGTATTTATCTGTTTATTTAACTGCTATTGTTTATTGTATGCATCTTTTCTTATTTTGTGACTCACTGAAAGTAGATCTTGTTTCGTTATTAAGGGGCTTTCGATTCACGTTTACTACAAGGATTGGCTATGTTATTCCGATTCTTAGTCTATGGAGGGAGCACAGTGAATCCGATTTGTCATTTTTGACAAGCCATGCATCAATTCCCCCCCCCCTTCCCCCTCCCCCCTACCACCATCAACACCACCAACACCTCGACCTTCTCCACTACCCCCACAAGCAACAGACAACCCTCTCCGAGGCAAACCGTATACTTAATAGCCCATGCCTCTGTCTCTCTGTCTCACTGTCTGTGGATCTGTGTCTGTCTGTCTGTCTATATCTCTGTCTGTATGTCTGTCTGTCTCTCTGTGTCTGTCTGTCTGTTTCTCTGTCTGTCTCTCTGTGTCTCTCTGTCTCTGTCTCTCTCTCTCCCTCTGTCTCCTGGCTGTGTGTCTGTGTCTGTCTGTCTGTGTCTTTCTGTCTGTCTTTCCGTCTGTTTTTATTTATTTATTTATTTATTTTATTTTATTCTTTTATATCGAGGATAATGGAATAAGCACTTATGCGTTTTTACATCCAGTCCCCGTGTGTATGCGGTTTTGTAAATTGTTATCTGTTCCCACCGGCACACAATGGCCTACTCTTACGAAAAGCGGAACAAGAATTTTAACGTGTGCGCAAGATGTTTTGCGTGCGTTCACACACGGGGCCTCGGTTTATAGTCTCATCCGAAGGATTTTGGGGGAGTCTGTCTGTCTGTCTGTCTTTGTCTCTCTCCTCCCCCACCCCCCCTCTCTCTCTCTCTCTCTCTCTCTCTCTGTGCGTCTGCACTTCCCTGTAAGGAAAAACAAAACGAAACTGGGTGCAGAGTAAGGAAGAAGGGTCCAATGTGAGCACTCTCCCCGCTGCCCAAGTGTTATTGATCTGTAAACTCATCAGGTCTCTGGCAGTACTGTGTTCAGGACTGAGGTACTGAGGCAGTTTTTAGTGTGCACGGGTGGACGTTGTTTGGGGGATGAAGCATCGCCTTGAGTATGTCCGCAGGTGTTCTTTCCCGGTGTGTGCAGTTCTCTTGTTTGGTGCCTCTGTTCTGCATAATCTGTGTGTCCAGTTGATACTATCACAGACAGACAGACAGAAACACACACAAACAGAGACACATACATACATACATACATAAACACATACACACGTACATATAATTATACATACATACAAGCAAAAATACATACGTAAGTACATTCATACATACATGCATGCATGCATGCATGCATAACATACATACATACATACATACATACATACATACATACATACATACATACATAAGCACACACAATCACGCACACACACAAACAAAATAACACACACTCACACAGACACGCACACATGAACGCACACATAAACACATGCGCGCTCGCATGCATACAAACTTACATACAAACACGCGCACCAAAAACACACACATATAAATGTTCGCATGCATGCATACATTGAATCACACACGTGTGAACATATGCACAATTACTAAATACACGTAACACAAACGCATACATGCAATTACTTGTTGACTACTCTTTAGTGCTTGCATCCATAATTTGGCAAGTACACACATGCAAATAAACACACGGATTGTATCAACTATACACCAGACAGAGAGGGAGAGAGAGAGAGAGAGAGAGAGAGAGAGGAGAGAGAGAGAGAGAGAGAGAGAGAGAGAGAGAGAGAGAGAGAGAGAGAGAGAGAGAGAGAGAGAGAGAGTTTACATTCTAGAAAACCGATATTGTCATATGACACTGCTGTTTTCTCCAGAAATGGAGAAGACGATTTTAACAGTGTATTCCGCATGAATCAAAAGGTGTACGTGAGCACGCTTGTATGCATGACAATTTCGTTCTATCTCTTCCTACCTCTCCGCTGTGAACGCTTATGCTGGCTTGTGTAAGATATACGAAAGCAGAAAGAAGATAGATAAATCACACGAGAGAAGAGAAAGAAAGAAGAAACAGAAAGAATGAAAGGGGAACACTTTTTTCTCGTTCCTCGACTGAAGCTGTGAGGTTCATCAATGGTGAGATTTTGCGTATGCGGTAGTTTTCTTTGCCCACCCTTAAGGTAGCCGCATTTCGAATTCGGGGACAATATCTAAAAGTGACACCAACATAATATGCAGAATTGTCTGTTCATTTGTGTCTTTCATTCTTACAGGCGCAAAATGGCCTGCTCTTCCAAAAAGTAGAACAGGTTTTGATGCGTGAATCAGATGGTCTGCGGTGCGTTGACAAACGGGATCTCGGTTTACAGATTTATTCGAAATATTTTTAGGGGAGTGGAGTAAGTACAGTTGGTAATTCCTAGGGGAAAAAATCCCTTGAAATGGGTGCCTAGGTTGTGAATCTAGCATCGGCCGTCAGATCATCAGCTCAATTCTTTAACAACTAGGCTATTCTCTCTCTCTCTCTCTCTCTCTCTCTCTCTCTCTCTCTCTCTCTCTCTCTCTCTCTCTCTCTCTCTCTCTTTCTCTCTCGTTCTCTCGTCTCTCTCTCTCTCTTCTTCTCTCTTCTCTCCCTTTCCCTATCACTCTCTCTCTATCTCTCTTCTCTCCCTCTCTCTTTTCTCTCTCTCTTCTCCCTTTCCCTCTCTCTCTTTCTCTCTCTCTCTCTCCCTTTCCCTCTCTCTCTCTTTTCTCTATCTCTCCTTCTCTCCATCTTTCTCCCCTGTCCCTATCTCTCTTTCTTTCTCTCTCTCTATCTCCTTTCCCTATCTCTCCTCTCTCTCCCTTCCCCCACCCCTCCTCTCTCTTCTCTCTTCTCTCTCTCTATCTCTCTCTTTTCTCTCTCTCTCCTCCCCCCTCTCTCTTTCTCTCTCTCATCTCGCTCTCTTTCTCTCTCTCTCTCTCCCCCCCTCTCTCTTTTATCTCCTCTCTATTCTCTCTTCCTTTCCCCCCCTCTCTCTCTCTCCCCCTTTCTCCCCCCCCTCTCCTCTCTCTCTCTTTCCCTCTTTCCTCCTCTCTCTCTCTTCTCCCCCCCTCTCCCTCCTCTCATCCTCTCTTCTCTCTTCATCCTCTCTCCTTCCTATCACTCTCTCTCTCTATCTCTCTCTCTCTCTCTCTCTCTTGTTCTCTCTCTCTCTCTCTCTCTCCCTTTCCCCTCCTCCTTTTTTCTCTCTCTCCCTTCCCTCCTCTCTTTTTCTCTCTCCTTCCCCCCCCTCTCTCTCTCTCTCTCTTCTCTCTCTCTCTTTCTCTCTCTCTTCTCTCTCTCTTCCTCTCTCTTTCTCTCTCTCGATCTCGCTCTCGCTCTCTTTCTCTCTCTCTCTCTCCCCCTCTCTCTTTATCTCGCTCTCTATCTCTCTTCCTTCCCCCCCCTCTCTCTCTCCCTCTCCCATCTCTCTATCCCTCTCTCCCCTCTTCTCCCTTTCCCCCTCTCTCTTCTCCCCCTCTCTCTTTCTCATTCTCTCTCTCTCCTTCTACCCCCCCCCCTCCCCTCCCCGAACCCTGACCGCCTAAAGAAACCATATCAGACAAGAAAAAAGAAAGAAAAGACCAAGCCTAGAGCTAGCATAAGTAGTTTATGACCAGTGCATTGGGGATAGGAAAAGCAGCACAGCTTGCGCATGCGTATCTATATTGCATTTGTCATGCCGGCTATTGGCTGACACACTGAGAGACTGAAGCTTTCTCTCAAAGAATGCAGAGAAAGTGTCTGCAGGAAAGACGGGGCGGTAAATATGATATTATCTTGTCTGTGCACGTTTTCGTGGAATAACACCCTACTTTTTCTTGTTTTTGTAGAAACTCTTTGTTTATGGTTGATGGCTCATTATTTCGTTTATTCTTCCGTTTTTGATATTGTTAACGTGTTCATGATTTGATTGCTACTTGTTTTGTCTTTTCACTTATTTAGCATTACACTGTCGTCTAGATGTCCACAAAATACCCGAAAACTGCGAGGAATGGAGGAAGCTGGTTGCAAAATCTTCAGCAGTGCCCTAAAGATCTAATGGACTACAGGATAGGTGAGGTAAGGCGATGTCCACAATGTCGCCATCTAGATTAAGGAGCTGATTATGATAAATCCTGAACTTATCAGCCTTTGTTCACATAGTTCACCTCCTGCTTATCCACCTTTCTGCCTGTCTGTTTTCTCTGTTTGATAGCGGGCATGCACTGTCCTGTGCACTGCATCCTGTGGTTGTAACAAGGCATTCAGTTGTGTGGACTTGCAAAAGGGCTGACCAGACATACACCAAACTAGACCATGCATCTTATAGTTGTAACAAGATAAACTAGACCATGTATCTTATAGTTGTAACAAGATAAACTAGACCATGCATCTTATAGTTGTAACAAGATAAACTATACCATGTATCTTATAGTTGTAACAAGATAAACTATACCATGTATCTTATAGTTGTAACAAGATACACTATACCATGTATCTTATAGTTGTAACAAGATAAACTAGACCATGTATCTTATAGTTCTAACAAGATAAACTATACTATGTATCTTATAGTTGTAGCAAGATTAACTATACAATGTATCTTATAGTTCTAACAAGATAAATCATACAATTTATCTTATAGTTCTAACAAGATAAATCCTACAATTTATCTTATAGTTCTAACAAGATAAATCATACAATTTATCTTATAGCTCTAACAAGATATTACATTGTATGGACTTGCAGAAGTGCTGCCCATACTAAAAGCCCTGGCTGATCAGTCTGCAAATACTAGAAATCCATCATATTTTCCAGTGCAAGCTATCTCCACTCCCGATCCATCAATAACCCTTTCCACCACCTGGACGATGTTTTCACACTTCCAGAGCCATTGCCACTACCAGCACTGTTCCCTCTGTCCCTGGTTTCGCGCTTCCGATTCCCCCGAGAAAGATAAGTAGGGGAAAGACAATATGGAAGGGACTGTTAGCAGAGTACCATGTGGCCAAAGTCTCGTCTATCTGTGCATTTATCAGGTTTCGAATACTGCCAGTTTCAAGGCCAAGTTCCTTCGACAGGCTTTAGTATATAGCTTGCTGTTGGGGTTCGGTAGTAGGCTATATCAAATTAGTGCACGGAAAAACATGCTTTGATGTGTTCAGCGCATTGATTTTTCTTTTTACAAGATATAACGCTCTATAGATTCCATATACCCTGATCATGATCATGATCATCATCATCATCGTCGTCGTCGTCGTCGTCGTCATCGTCGTCGTCGTCGTCGTCATCATCATCATCATCATCATCATCATCATCATCATCATGATCATGATCATGATCATGATCATTTTATTATTATTATTATTATTATTATTATTATTATTATTATTATTATTATATTATTATTATCATTACGTGCCCATTCCTGTGCAAATATAAGCACACATGTACACATGCATGCAAGAACGACTCTGCACGCATTGCATGGACGCATATTTACAATATCTGTTGGTGATTTTTTTTGTTTTGTTTTACAAGACAGCTATCCATTACTTTGCCATATGCTCTATGATTGAGACAAGCCATCAGATTTGTCTAAACCTTCTCATAAATACATATCTTAATCTCAATCTGAGAACGCTAAATACTCCAATCATTATTCCTGACAAACATTTCTCTCCACTCTCCCACCAACAGCTTTCTCTACAACTTCGACATATTCAACACAAATCTTACCACACACACACACACACACACACACACACACACACACACACACACACACACACACACACACACACACACACACACACACACACACACACACACACACACACACACACACACACACACACACGCGCGCGCACACACACACGCACACACACACACAGAGTAACTTAAGGCGCTCCTTTCCCTTGCACTATGTCTCATCTGCATAGCTAGGAGACGGACAGACCAGGGGACAGGAGAGACCAGTGGAGGGATGCTAGCAGAACCCGTGTGGCCCTGTCTCATTGACCTGTCAGCTGATCACGTCTTTTACAGCGCTGCCTTCAGAACTGGGGTCCCTGGGCATTTACAACACACCCGTTGGGGCTATTCAGTAACTCACCGTTCGTTTTAAGGCTGTGGAGCCTGTCTTTGTTTGTTATACTTCTTTTGCGTGTATGCGCGCGCGTGCATGGGCACACATACACACACATATGCACGCTTCCACACACACACACACGCACGCACGCACCCACGCCAACGCACGCACGTAGTACGCGCACGCACGCACGCACACACACACACATAGATTACCAATAGTCATGTTATTTTTGATTGTGGACATTTAAAAGCATTTTTACCCGCTGTACCAAGTTTGTCACTGGATCAGATTTTGTCTGAACCATCGTTACTGTTGGACATTGTGTTAGGATTGATAAGAAGTCCGATAATTCAGTTTTTGTAGTATGTTAAAGTTAGTTTTTAAGTACTGTTATTTGACACTTTTTTGTTATTGTTTGCATTATTTTGTTTATATTACTTTTCCCCGTCTAAAATCACTTAATGTGAATAGACGTTAAACTGAAGATCACACACACAAACACGCATCCATTCGAACGCACGCACGCACGCATGCAGGCACGGGCGCGAGCGCGCACGCACACACACACACACACACACACACACACACACACACACACACACACACACACACACACACACACACACACACACACACACACACACACCACACACACACACACACACACGCTCATACAGAGAGAGAAAGAGAGTGAGAGAGAGAAGAGAGAAGAGAGAGAGAGAGAGAGAGAGAGAGAGAGAGAGAGAGAGAGAGAGAGAGAGAGAGAGAGAGAGAGAGAGAGAGAGAGAGAGAGAGAGAGAGAGAGAGAGAGAGAGAGAGAGAGAGAAATCCAGAAAAGCAATCTTGTATATCCAAATAATAATGACCGAATATAGCCGTGTTCCTTTTAAGCCTCTGGAGCTAAATTAAAAAATCGTTCTCTCTCCCAGATAGAGTGCACTTCACCAAAGTGCAGCACGCACACACGCACACGCGCATACATACATACAAAAGAAGCATAACAATAAATAAAAAAAAAGAAAGACTGCACAGGAACAGATGACAAAATCTACAAAACTGGATGTGAAAGACACAAAGACTGGATGTGGAAAAACATTACACGAGCGCTTATGCCATAATCCTCGTAATGAAAGAATTAAAAAAACAAATACAAACAAATAAGAAGATAAAAAATAAACAGATGAAATAAACAAATAAAAAGAAAATAAACAGATAGAATAAGCAAATAAACCGATAAAATAAACAAATAAACAGATAAAATAAACAGATAAAATAAACAAATAAAAGATAAAAATAAACAGATAGAATAAAAAATACAAAGATGAAAAAATAAAAAGGATAAAATAAGCAAATAAAAAGATAAAATAAACAAATAAAAAGATAAAATAAACAGATAAAACAGAAGGAAAAAAAGAAAACAAATTACAATTCAGAAATAAGAAGAAAAAAAGACAGAGAAAGGGAGAAGAAAGGAAAAAGGAAAAAGAGAAAGACACCAGGACAGGAGCAACATCACTCCTACAGAGTTACCCAGCCAGTAATTTTATGACCGTCATCTTCTCTCTGGTTTAAGAACCAGTACAACTTGTGTCTGGATGTTATTGTATTGGAGGTGGTCGGTATATGACTAAGACACGAAAAAAGTCGGCTTCCTTATAAACAAGCAGACAGAGACAGAGAGAGAGAGAGAGAGAGAGAGAGAGAGAGAGAGAGAGAGAGAGAGAGAGAGAGAGAGGAGAGAGAGAGAGAGAGAGAGAGAGAGAGACAGAGAGACAGAGAGAGACAGAGAGAGACAGACAGACAGACAGACAGACAGACAGACAGACAGATAGAGACAGAGACAGAAAAACAATGACAAATTCTTTGATTTCGAGGATAACGAATAAGCGCTCATGTGCTTTTTTTACACCGAGTCCCCGCCCGTAGGGATCTATTCTATCTATCTGTCCCGTAGTCTGACGACCGTGGGGGCACCCTCAAAGACTCAACAACCAGTTCCCTCCATTCCTCTCTCTGTTCTGCCTTTCTCAGGGTTTTGTTGAGTTCTAGGCCTGTCCATTCGCTGATGTTATCCTCCCAGCTCTTCCTTGGTCTGCCTCTTCTTCTTCCTCCTTGGACAGTGCCTTGCAAAACTGTCTTTGTAATTCCTTGGGATCTTGTGACATGCCCATACCATTTAAGTTTACGCTTTTTCACGATCGTTAGAAGGTTCTCATAGGGTCCAAGGGTTTTTGCTGGATTCTGTTATGCACGCTTTCGTTGCTTATGTGGTCTTTGTAGGAGATGCCAAGGAGTCTCCGAAAGCATCTCATCTCCGCTGCCTGTACTCTTCTCTCCAAATCTGCATCAGGGTCCATGATTCACAGGCATACAGAAATATGGATATGACAAGGGAGCGCATTAGTCTGATCTTGGAGATAAGTGAGATATTCTTATCTCTCCAGATGGTGTTTAGTTTTGACAAAGCTGTTATTGTCTGTGCAGTCCTGCATACTACTTCTGGCTTGGATCCCTGGTCTGATACAATGGTTCCCAGGTACTTGAAGCTTTGAACTGTTTCCAGCTTCTGGTCATTAACCCTGATATCAGTGCTAATGCCGTTGGTGTTATTAGTCATCAGTTTGGTCTTCTCTGCACTGATTTCCATGCCGTATGTTTTGGAGGCCTTATTCAAGTGTTCTGTTAGGCTGGCAAGCTCTTTTTCTGATCCTCTATTCCATCAATTCATCTGCGAAGCGGAGGTTTGTGATCGTTCTGCCACCAATGCTGACTGATCCTTCATGATGTTCCAGTGCATCAGCCATGATTCTCTCAAGGAAGATGTTGAAAAGAGGGGGTGTGAGAGTAGACAGCCCTGCCTTACTCCAACTGTTGTTCGAAACCATTCTCCAATGTTGTTGTTGTAGTACACTGCACTGGTGGCCTCGCTTTTACAGCTGTTTGATGACTCTGATCAGGTTTGCATTGATGCTGTACAAATTCATGGATGCCCACAAGCTGCATGCCACACCCTTCAAATGCCTTCTTAAAATCGATAAATACGTGGTAAAGGTCTTGTTGATGTTGAAGGTACCGCTCACATAGTATTCTGAGGTTGAATATCTGTTCTGTTGTGCTGCGCCCTGCTCTGAAACCTGCTTGTTCCTCAGCAATGATGGTCTCTGCTTGTGGCTTCAGTCTATTCAATATTATCTGCAGCATGACCTTGCTTGGGTGACATATGAGGCTGATTGTGCGGTAATTAATGGCATTGTTGTAGATTTCTTTTCTTGGGGAGGGTGATGATGAGTGACGTGTCGATGGTGTTTGGCCATTTTCCTGTCTGCCAGATCTTGTTGCAGATTCTTAGTAGGGCGCTGATCATGGCTTCCCCTCCAGCTTGGACCAACTCAGCTGGAATGTTGTCAGCCCCTGCTGACTTCCCTTTTTCAGCGATCTGACTGCTGTTTCCACTTCTTCTCGGAGGATAGGGTGACTGTCTGTGTCTTTGCTTTCGGGTACATTAAGGACTTCTGGATCTCCTGCGGTTCTATTAGTTATACAGGTCGGAGCAGTATTCTGTCCATCTGTTCAGAATATCCTGGTCGTCAGTGAGACACTTCCCATTTTTGTCTTGGATTGTTAAACCTTTTCTCTGTTTCGTGCTAGTCAGGTCTTTCACCAGCTGATATGCTTTCTTGCTATTGTTTTTCTTGATGTTCTCTTCAATGTCTTGGCACTGTTCACCCATCCATCCCCCTCTTTGCCTCCGTCATGGACTTCCTGATTTTTTTGTTGACTGCCCCTAATTGTTCTGCTCTTTCTTTTGTTCATTTTTCTTTTCTTCTTCAACTCTCTACGCTTGTCGCATAGTTGTAGGATGTTAGGTGTGACCCATGGTTTTTTTTGACTGGTCGGTGTTTGCCAAGAAACTCGTTTGCTGTTTCAGTCACTGCTGTATTGAAACAATTCGTCAGTGTATCTATGTCTGAGTCTATCACAGTGAGTGCTGCAAACTTTCCACCTATCCTTGCTTGAAAAATTTCTAATACCTCTGGGTCCTTCAGCTTCTCGAGGTCAAATTTGATCCTGACGTTGTTTTTCCCCTTGTGGGTTTCTTTAGACGTAGTCGGAAAGTCATCATCACAAGATCATGATCATCCTATGTCTGCTCCTGGAAAACTTCGTGTCTGTGCGATGTTAACGCTAGACTGAAACCGTCTTTTCACCATGATGTAATCTATTTGGTTGTGGTGTTCTCCATTTGGGCTATGCCATGTCCATTTTCTGGATTTCTTGTGTGGGCCAAGTGTATTCACTAGCTGGAGGTGGTTGTTACTGGCAAACTCCAGGAGTCTCAGCCTCTTTCATTTCATTGGTTATTACAATGTGGCCCACAAACGCCCTCCCAGTCTTTCCATGCATCTTCTCCTACCTTGGCGTTTTCCCGTCACCTTGCACAACGAGGATGTCTTTCTTGGGTGTTTGATTCAGAACCTCTTGTAGCTGGTCATAAAATTCTTCTAAAGGCTTCATCTGTGCAGTCTGATGTAGGGGCGTATGCCTGTACTATAGTTATGTTAAAGGGGGTTGCTCTCAGGCGGATGGTAATAAGTCTGCTGGACACAGGCTGACAGCTCATGACGGTGTTCACGGTGTCTTTGTGAACGAGAAACCCCACGCCGTGTTCATGTTTATCCTGTTTTCCACTGTAGTATAATTTGTGGTCTTCCTGGGTCGTTGTTTCTCCCATGTTTTTCCACCTGACCCTTTGCAGAGCCCCAAGGATGTTGCCATTGATATCTGGACATCTCATGTGTCAGTTCTTCCACTTTGCCTGCAGCTCTTAGTGTCCGTACATTCCATGTGCCAATGATGGTGTTGTTTCTGGCACGAATTTTGCTGCGTTTTTACATCAGTAGCATACTTTCGACATCTGTCCTGATGAGCAAAGAAGGCGCGGTCCTTGGTAACCCGGGCGACGACCGATCCGGTATGGAGATTCTGGCTGTCTTTTTCATGGGTGTATCTTGGGCAAATCAAACCTGGCGGAGCCCATCCCTCTCCAGGTCGGATTTTTTGGTTGGGTTTACTCCCCACATGTGGCAGGTGGTACTGGGTTACATGGTTACCAGTAGCAGAGGGAGTCTCTGACCTGACAATAGGGATACATCTTAATAATAAATCCAATACTCATACTCTCACGCAGTAGAAACAAAGGGAAAAAACTTAGAAAAAAACAAGCAAATGAAAGAAAAAACCCAACCCCCCCACCCCACCCCCCAAAACCCAAACAAACAAACAAAAGAAAAAAAAAAACAACAACAAAATCCACACAAAAAAACGAAAGAGAGAGAGAGAAACAGAGAGAGACAGAGAGACAGAGATACAGAGAGACAGAGAGACAGAGAGATAGATAGATGATAGAGAAAGAGAGAGAGAGAGAGAGAGAGAGAGAGATAGAGAGAGAGAGAGAGAGAGAGAGAGAGAGAGAGAGAGAGAGAGAGAGAGAGAGAGAGAGAGAGAGAGAGAGAGAGAGAGAGGAGAGAGAGAGAGAGAGAGAGAGAGAGAGAGAGAGAGACACAGAGAGAGAGAGACAGAGAGGGAGAGAGAGAGAACTCGAACTCGAACTCGAACTCGAAAGATTTATTCACGAAAAGGCCATTGGCCCATACATGAAAGGGGGTTGCCAAACTGCTTAGTATTTTAGTGAGAAAAATAAGTAACACGAAAAACCAAAATGTTATTGTATACTCACAACCACCACAATAAAAATCAGTTTTAAAAAATATGACTGAAGAAACCAAGATATCTCTTATTATAAAGGCTTTACACAAATATAAAGCAAGGCTGCGCACAATCTCAGGGTGACTAGATGCCATGAGTAGACAGAATCTAAATAAATTAGGGTGTCTACTATACTTAACCGGAATGTAATTCTGTCTTACATCTTCTAATACTGGACAGCACAGCACAAAATGAACTCCATCTTCCACTGTTTGCTAACATAATGGGCATAGCAGCCTGAGGTCATCATCATCATGTTCTATATATCTAAATTTATGAACATTTATGTCTGATACACCAAGTCTAAGTTTAGAAATAATTCTTTTCAAATGTATGTCCATATCAAGCTTTAGATAAGGTTTGACATCGTGTGAACCTATAAATTGTCTGTACATTTGAAATCTTTCACTGTTTTGTATATGACCACTCCACTGCTGCCAACGTCAGTCAATCAGTCTTTGCCTGAAAACCTTCATAAACTCTCTACAATTTCCGACACCTTGATTGAGCCAAACAAACCCAAAGCCAAGTTCACAAAAACAGGTACGTATTTGTGAAGCCCAGGTGCTTTTCCCCTTGACATCTGGATCATAAATCATCTTGTAAGACTCAAAGGTAACCTGCACTCATCCATATGCAGAATCTTAATCCAATATCTAATGCATCTTACAGCAGCATTAATAGAGAGAGTATATCTATTGATTTCACTATAAACAAGATCATTAGGTGTACGTCTATCTAAGCATAAAAACTGCTTTAAAGCAAAGAGATGTACTGATTCACAATGTGTTACAGCTGCATCCAGTCCCCAAATTTCCGCGCCATATAACACAGTAGGTTCTATTTGTGCATCAAATATCTTATTCAACAAGTCAAAAGCATTATTATTCAATAATCGTATTTTTTCAAAATAATTAACAAGCTTCTTTTACCAAGACTTGCCAGATCTTTACATGCAGTTGTGAAACTAAGCTTTGTAGAAAAACAGATTCCTAGATATTTATATACATTATTCACAGGCATGACTTTTCCATGGTACAGCCATTTTTCGTGAGCAGATAAATAACCATCTTTTCTGAATGCAACAATATTACTCTTATTCAGATTAACCTTAAGATCAAGTGCTGTTGCAGCACTGCTTAAGCTATTCAGCTGCTGTTGTAAGCCTACAACAGTTTCAGATAGCAGGATGACATCATCAGCAAGCAGAAGAATAAACAATTCTGTGAAATCTTGGAGGAAAGTGGCACCATGTTTACCCTTATTAATGACTTCTATGGCTAATTCATTAATGAAAGCAGAAAAAAGGGGGCTACATACATCACCCTGTTTGACTCCAGTGGTGCAGTATA
The DNA here is from genome assembly GCA_028751875.1 of Rapana venosa. Classification (NCBI taxonomy): domain Eukaryota; kingdom Metazoa; phylum Mollusca; class Gastropoda; order Neogastropoda; family Muricidae; genus Rapana; species Rapana venosa. The sequence goes on from CM054141.1 coordinate 64,376,440, forward strand.
TTATGTCCGTCAGCTTAGATCCACATCTTATTCTGCTTTTGACATTCTGATACATAGCACTCAAACAACGTAATAATTTACCCATCACACCATTTTCAGGAGGATAGGCCATAACAAGTTGAGAGAGAGAGAGAGACAGAGAGAGAGAGAGAGAGAGAGAGAGAGAGAGAGAGAGAGACAGAGACAGAGACAGAGACAGACAGAGACATACAGAGACAGACAGACAGAGACAGACAGACAGACACACAGACACACACAGACGCATTGAACCATAATCAGGCTCGTGCAGCACTCTCGTGCTGGTGAGGGTTATGGCCCAGTTGCTTTCAGAATGGTACTGTTTTGGGGAGTGGCCCGAGGTTCTTAAGTGGGGATGACTTGCGACCACAGTCCCTGCATCGGATATATCCCGCTGGGACTATAATATAATTTTAAACAAACAAAACACAGACAGACAGAGACAGAAATTACTTTTAAAGACTGACAGGGAGACAGAATCTTAGAGAGAGGGAGATAGACACAACGCGGAAAGAGACAAACACACACATGCATGCATACGAGTGCACATACTGACAAAAGGACTGACTACTGGAAAGTTGGTCTTGCAGTCATCGTCTTGCCTTTAGCTTTACTTCTCTATCTCTTCCGTCTTTACCTATCCCGTAGTCCCGTAGACTGTGGGGGCACCAATGAAGATTTTGCAACCAGCTTCCTCCACTCCCCGCGGTCCTCTGCTTTTCATAGCAAAGGTTTTCATAGCTTTTCAAGGCACTGAAGGTAATTCCTTTCTCTGATGTTGTCTTCCCATCGTTTTCTCTGTCTGCCTCTTCGTCTCCCTCCTTGTTCTGTTCCCTGTATGACAGTCTTGGTCAGTCCAGATGTTATATGTCTCACTGCTGTTTAAATCCGAAACTGGTCAAAAATGAGCAATTTTCTCTTTTTTCTTGCTATTTATTGTCAATACTATTTTGTTGTAGTTGTTGTTATTTGTGTTGTTGTTGTTGAATTGTTTCATTCTTTGTTTCCCAATATTATTATACATTTCCATACTAAGCGTTGTTAAATGATCTTGTATCTTATTCCTGTGTAAAACTGATATTATCAAACTTTTGCTCGTTTATTATTATGTGTCTGTAAACTTATCTGACATGTTTCATGATTTTGACCTCACGAATGTTCTGTTTTTCCATTTCTTCTTGATTTGCAGAAATTGTACCTTGCTGTGCGATCAAAAATAAACAGTTGACAACGGAAAACCATATCACTACGGTCAATCCTTACTTCCCAGTATCACTTCACTCAGTCCCATGTCCCAAAGAACGTAGGGGGGGACATGAGAGACGACGCAACAGAGATCTTTTTCCATGCTTCACGATCCTGTGTGGCTAGTAGAAGGTGTTGCAGGGGTTGGGCGGTCCAGTCTTTGAGGTTGACTCCCCAATATAACACTCCTTAAATCTCTTTCACCATTCCTAGTCACGTTTACCCACTTAGCTTTCGCCTATAAGCCACCCCCCTCCCCCCACCTCCATCAGCATAGAAAAATGCCCTACTCTACTCTAAACCACACAGATGCTCTAATACACTTTCCATCTTCTTCCCATCCTCATTTACTTCAAACTAAGCCGGGAGGAGAGGGGATGGTAAATCGGAGAGGAAGTTAGCACAGTCCTGTGTGGCCAAAGCCTCTCTGATCTGTTGACTTAGCAGGTCTCTCACAATGCTGGTTGTCTTCTGGTCGACGTCTTTGAACTTAGTTTAGTAAAAAAAAGGCTTTGCGGAGAGCTGCTAGCAATAGAACACTATCTGAATCTCGTTTTTTTTCTCTTCCGGATTTATCTCATTATTCAACCAATCCACCACTGGCCGTCGCTCTTTCTCTATTTAGGGTCCATCGACCTAGAATGACCTCCCTCTCTCTCTTCGCCAAAAGCTTACTTATGACACTTTAAAATCCTGCCTCAAGACATATTTATTTCAAACCTAAATTTTCCCCTTACCTGTTTCATCTCAGAACTGTACCTACCTTCAACAGCCGATGTCCCATCACCCTGCCAAAGTGTGTAACCTTTGTGTATGTGCGTGCATGCGTGCGTGCGCGCGCGCGGGTGTGTGTGTGTGAGCGTGCGTGTGTGTGTGCGCGCGCACGCATTTGGATTTGCTTAAACAAGTAATGTTATTGTTATTGGGTGCATAGCTTTGTAAGAATAGGTTGACTGCAAGCGCTTTGATTTGTCCTTGCAAGATATAGCGCTATAAAATTATTGCTGTTCTTTTTTAAATTTAATTTGATATCCTGGGTCAAAGAAGGACTTTTGGGGAGAGTGGAGTCTGCACTGATGTTAACTCCAGGGGAAAAATCCCCTTGAATGGGTTTCGAACATCGGTCGTCAGATTGCGAGCGCAATGTTCTAACCACTAAGCTATATACCATCTCTCACAGAGAGAGAGAGAGAGAGAGAGAGAGGAGAGAGAGAGAGAGAGAGAGAGCGGAGAGGAGAGAGAGAGAGGGACAGACAGAGACAGAGACAGACAGATAGACAGACAAACAGACAGAGACAGAGAGACAGAGACAGACAGACAGACAGTGAGACAGACAGACAGAGAGGCAGACAGATAGACAGGGAGACAGACAGACAGACAGACAGGCAGAGTTAACTGATACAGGTCTCTTCTCTGTGATCCAATTCTCTTTCTCTTTCCTGTCGATCATAGCCACTCAATCTTACTCAGCTCCTCTCCCTTTATTCAAGTGCGTGTGAGCATATACAGACACAGACAGGCAGACAAAAAGACACACACACACGCACGCACACACCCATACCCACACACTGCGAATAAATGAACAAAAATACATTAGGGAAGGATTTTTGAAGAATAAAAATCCACTAATAAATATAATATTATTGTAACATTTTGGCTTTCCCAAAGGACTGAGAAGAGCATGTCTCATGTGTGGCGTATTTTCCAAGCAAAGCAGATTAATTTTGTTTTATCAAAACTATGTAACTAAGCTCTATAAGCTCGTGTGTGTGTGTGTGTGTGTGTGTGTGTGTGTGTGGTGTGTGTGTGTGTGTGTTGTGTGTGTGTGTGTGTGTGTGTGTGTTTGTGTGTGTCTTCATTTTACGTCTGTTTGGGTGTGTGGGTGTGTGTATCTAGTCAATGGGTTTTATAACATTCTACTCCTATGTTGTTGTGTATGTGTGTGTGTGTGTGTGTGTGTGTGTGTGTGTGTGTGTGTGTGTGTGTGTGTTGTTGTGCGTGCGTGAGTGCGTGCGTGTGTGTTTTTTTTGGATATTTTTATTTGAAGCTATCTTGGAATGTTTAAACTAATATGAAATGTAGATTTCTTGTATCTTTCGAGATTATGATACATATCAATGTGCCTTCATTATTGTAATTCCCCCTCATGGGATGATTAAAGTGTTTTTGACGTGACATAATTGTAATTCTCTTTGTGTGTGTGTGTGTACGCGCGCGTGCGTGCGTGCGTGTGTGTGTGTGTGTGTGTGTGTTCACAGAATGGGGAGGGGGGTAGCCTAGTGGTTAGAGAGTCAGACTTGTGATCTGACTGTCCAGATTCGAACCACATCAGAGGTTCTCGATCAACGGGATATTCCCCTGGGGTTAACATCAAATACCGCCTCTACATCAAATACCGTCTCTACATCAAATACCGTCTCTACATCAATACAGTCTCTACATCAAATACCGTCTCTACATCAAATATCGCCTCTACATCAAATACCGCCTCTACATCAAATACCGTCTCTACATCAAATACTGTCTCTACATCAAATACCGCCTCTACATCAAATACCGCCTCTACATCAAATACCGTCTCTACATCAAATACCGCCTCTACTGCCCCCAAGTCCTTCTGATGAGGCAACATACCGAAATCCGGTGTGCACACGCACGCAGAACAACGTGCACACACACACACACACACACACACACACACACACACACACACACACACACACACACACACACACACACACACACACACACACACACACCACACACACACACACACTACAACTTGTTCCATCTCTCAGAAGGGTAGGCCATTGTATGCCGGTAGAAGTGGAAGACAACATTTAAAAAAAAAACACACCCACACGCACACTGGTGTTGTATTTATAAACCATCCTCGGGGTCGATATGCTGCTACCTATCGAAAGCATACAGAAAATCTCACCATTGATCAACCTTGAAGCGCTAGCCGAGATATAAAACAAAACCAACAATCTACTTCTTCATCAGACATGTTGCATGCTCACCCCTACCACCTCCCCCGCACATATCCCAGACAAAAACACATTTATCAGTGACAACACAAGCCGTTCCCTCTCCTCTCTATCTCATACGTAAAAATTCTGAGGTTTAGAAAAACAAGGGGAAGGGCAGATGATGAGGATGTTGAAGGCAGAACCCCGTGTGGCCAAAGTCTCATCGATCCGTAAACGTATCAGCCTGCGTGCACATCTGGCTTCAACACCAAGGTCCGTCAACATTCTGCAGTACACTCCTCTGGAGCAAAGTTATTGATAGACAGTTTTCCTATTATGTATGTATGTATGTATGTATGTATGTATGTATGTATGTATGTATGTATGTATGTATGTATGTATGTATGTATGTATGTATGTATGTATGTATGTATGTATGTATGTGTGTGTATGTATGTATGTATGTATGTATGTATGTATGTATTTTTATGTATCTGTTTGCATGTATGTATGTATGTATGTATGTATGTATGTATGTAAGTAAGTATGTATTATGTGTGTATGTATGATGTATGTATGTATATATATATTATAAATGTATTATTATATATTATATATATATATAATATATTATATATATATATATATATATAATATATATATGTTCGTTCTTGTATTTAACGTCTGTTCACTATAAAGTGATATTAGACGAATATATATGTATAATTATGTGTGTATGTGTGTGTATGCATTATACGTGTGAGTGTGTGTGTATGCATTATACGTGTGTATGTATGCATACAATGTCTCCTTCTCTTTTCTTCTTCTTTCTTTCATAGCCCTTTCACGCGCAAGCTAACCTTATATTCATATACCACTTAAGTAACAGCAGATTATTCTGTGTGAGATTCGGGCTGCTCTACCCGGGAGGAGAACGCGTCGCCACAAGAGCAGCGCCACCCATTATTTTTTTCCCTGTCTGCACATGTACTTGTTTCCCTATCAGAGTGCTGTTTTTTCTACATAATTTTTGCCACGGACAACTTTGTTCATACTGTTGATTGTTTCATGTGAGCTTTTTTTTTTGCAGGAGGAGCCTCGGTCCAAAGACTAGCACCCAGACCATCACTCATGGTCCTGTGGGTGGGGAACAGTGTCTGGCACAAACAGGGAACGAACCAAGACGTTTTCGCTTTATTGGCAGGTACGTTACCTCCAGACCACCGATCCAGCTATACATGCAGTTAATATTACTTTACCTTGTGGCAACTGCAGCACACAGTCCTGTGTGCTTGAATAACATAAAGGCATATATAGTTGCACAACGTGCGCGCGCGCACAGACACACACACACGCGCGCGCGCTACAATTTATAAATCAAAACAAAGGAGGCAGTTTATACACTAAAACGATATGATTTATTCAGTTGGTCTGTCCCCAAGGACTAGCACGAACATGTCTTACATCAGACGTATGTTTCAAATTTCAAATAATTTACATTATTAGAAATCATTTGGACATGTTATACATTTTTGTTTGTTTGGTTTTTTGGGCTTTCATTTTCTTTAAAGTTACGTTGCTTTTCGTTTTGGTTTTGGTTTGCTTAATGTTATTCATGTCAACTGCCTGTTTTTTTGTCAGGTACACTGAGAGAGAGAGAACGAGAGATAAAGAGGGAGAGGGAGGGGGAGAAAGCGAGAGGAGGGGAGAGAGAGAGAGAGAGAGGAGGGAGAGAGAGAGAGAAGAGAGAGAGAAGAGAGAGAGAAGAGAAAGATAGAGAGGACAGAGACGATTGCAAACAGACACACAGATGTAGGAGGCAGAGAAGACAGACAGAGCAAGAAATCAGAGACGAAGAAGGGGACACACAGCAACACACAACAAAGAACAACATGCAAACCAGCAGGCAAGACGACAGACAGATACAGAGACATACAGGACAAAGGAAAGACAAATCAGAAGCACGCAGAACAGGAAAGAATCCATGCAAACACACAGACAACAATGGCAGGCAGTAAAACTACAAGAATGACTCAAGGAATAGAGCAATCAGAAGGAAAGAACAGGGAAAGAAGTCAAGAAGAAAGATCAGTTTTTTAGAAAATGGGCTGAAAAAGAAAGAAACCAAAGGAAATGAAGACAGAAAGAAAGAAAGAAAGAAAGAAAGAAACGAAAGAAAGAAAGTTTCATAAAGAGGAAAAAGAAGAAAAAAAGAAAGAAGGAAAGACAAAGAAAAAAATAGTGCGAAAGCGAAGATGATCAGTTTCCAAAAAAGAGAATACTGCTAATTGGAAAAAATTGCTAAAGGAAAAGCTAACAAAAATTAATGGTGCGAAAGTCAGTGTCCATTTTTCTAATTCTCTTATTTCTGGTAGGGATCGTCCTAAGAAAGCCAATACTTATGCCGCTGAAAGAAAATACCAAGTCCCTTCCCTCATTTCTTTTAATACTCCCCCGTCAAATAGTAGACAACCCCTTGCTTTAGCAAATGACACAGCTTAATGCTAAAGTGATTTACCATAAAATGTACATTAAACATGTTACAGACTCTAAATATGTACAGTATTCCTTGTTGTGTTCAAGCTATAATGTAAGATAACATGTGTCTTAATTGCTGAGTTGTAAAATGTGAATATTACTAAGGAATGACATAGAACATTAAAGAATTCGAAATATGTAATCTAGCATTCTTGTTCTTGGTTTTGCATCAAATCTGTAGCTACATGTTTCATAGCATACACGATGGTGTTCGTTTATGATTTTGTTTCTTGATGTTATGTAAGAATCGTCGATATTCCTAAAGGAATGACAAGAAATAAAGAATTCGAATATGAATTCTGGCATTGTGGTTTGTTCTTTTCTTGCCAATCAAACTTGGCAAAGCTCAATAATTTGCATTCACGGATTGCATGCTGGGTAATATTCTTGTCATTTATTTCATTGGTCACGTCTAACCTTACATTCAGTTGTGTGCAAAAGAGGTGAAGTTTTTTTAACGTGCGTGCTTGATGCTATGCGTGTGCTTAACAGACGGGACGATGGGATGTCTTTCCATGCGAGGGACTGGCAAAGGAGTGGATTTAATATTAAAAAACAAATCTAAAGGGAAAATGGCTTCAATCTCAGGATTGACCTGATCTCACACCTTCATAATCACCTTCAATCTAATCATCGAGCTATTTGGCTTCCCGTGATGATGGCAGCATTTAAGGAAGGAACAGGGGGCTGGATAGCCTTGTGGGTAGAGCCCCGCAGAACTAGAGATGTGACGGCCCAGTTCGAGCCACCACCGAGGCAATTTTTGAATGGAAGTTTTGTGACTGGAGTTAGCATCAGTACTGACTCCACTCCCCTAAAAAGTGCTTCGGATGAGACTATAAACCGAAGTCCCTTGTAAGAACTCACGCAGAACATCTTATGCACATACAAAAACCTGATCTGTCTTTAAAATTTTAAAAAATATGTTATTCTTTTATTTCGAGGATAATGGAATAAGCACTCATGTCCCCGAGTGTATGCAATTTTGTAAATGTTGTCATCCGTTCCCATTTTTCCGAAGAGTAGCTCATTTCATGCCGTTCGGAAAGTATGACAAAATTTAAACACACACACACACTCACACACAAACACTCACACACACACACAAACACAACTCACACACACACACACACACACACACACTCACACACACACAAACACACACTCACACACACACACACACACACAAACCAAACAACATGCACACTGGCGTCCTGTTTAGACATCATCCCTGAAATCGGATTGCAGCTGCCTTAAAGATGGTTAAAAACGGTCCTACGTATACTGTAACATTTCCCCACTGAAGATCAATCCCCAGGGCTTCAGCCGAGGAAGGAAGGTGGCAGGATGGTTAAGACGTTCGCCTGCCAACACGTTAACCGTGAGGTTCTGGGTTCGATTCCCAGCCTCGCCCTTTCTTCCCAGTTTCACCAAAAACTCAAACTGAATGTCAAAGTCCTTCGGATGAGACTATAAACCGAGGCTCCGTGTTCGAACGCATGCAGAACCTCTTGCGCACACGTTAAATCCTGTTCTGCTTTTCGGAAGAGTAGGCCATTGTGTGCCGGTGGAAACATATGACAAACTTTACAAACCTCATACACACGGGGACTGGATGTAAAAAAGCACATGTGTGCTTATTCCATTATCCTCGATATAAAAGAATAAATAAATAAATACATAAATGAACGAAAAACCAGCAACAACAAACCCCATCATCAACAACAATAATACTTACAACAACCAAAGAGGTAAAGGAAGGAACAAAAGCAAAAGCAATACTTGGAGCAGCAGGAATTTTATTTTTTTCAAGCTTTCAGAAATATAATGCCGCTGGGGGATTTTTTTTAACCTTTCCATTCCTTTATCTTTTTTGTCTGTAACTCCCTTACTAAGAGATAGAAAGAAAAGAGGGAGAGAGAGAGAGAGAGAGAGAGAGAGAGAGAGAGAGAGAGAGAGAGAGAGAGAGAGGGAAGATAGACAGAGAGAGAGAGAGACAGAGAGAGAAAGGGAGAGAGAGAGAGACAAAGAGCAGACACAAGCATACACACTAACACACACTGACACACACACAAACTAACACACATACACACACCCATCCACACACACACACCCACACACACACACACACACACACACACACACACTCACCCCCCCCCCCACACACACACCCCACACACCCCCCCACACCCCCCCCCCACACACCCACACACACCCTCCCCCCCACACCCCCCCCCCCCACACACACACACACCCAGCTGTACTCACTGGTGGTGCTGAGCTTGTAGCTGTCGTGGATGTCGATGGCGGTGATCTGGTGGTCCAGGATGATCCTGGAGTCGCTGTTGTTGTGGTTGTTGGCCTCCACCATCCTCTGCACCACCTCCCGCACCCCGCGGGCCGAGCGGTCCAGAATGATGCCTGCAGGGAACAACAAGGAGACCAGTCTTTTATTTCTTTTAGCGTGGATTTTTTGTGTAATTTGTTTTGTTTTACACCACTTTAAGTCACGCAGTTTTCTCTGCGTGGAATTCAGGCTGCTCTCCCCAGAGAGGAGAGAGCGTCGCCACAAGATCAGCGCCACACTTTATTTTTTCTTTTCTCCTGTCTGCAACTGTTTGTTTCCCTATCAGAGTGCATTTTCTACAGAATTTTGCCAGGGACAACTCTCTGGTTGCCGTGGGTTCTTTAACGGGACCTCGGTTTATCGTCTCATCCGAAAGAGTAGCATCCAGACCACCACTCGTCAAATGGATGAAGGAAAAGTTTCGGGCCTAAACGGGGATCGAACCACCGCACACTTCCGACCCGGACTCTTTGTTTTCTAGGAAGGCGCGTTACCTCAAGACCACCGATCCACTGTATGTCTGTATTCGTGGATTAGTGGATCGGTGGTCAAGAGGAAACGAAGAGGCTGACGGAGAAAGCAATGGGAAGACAGCATCAGAGAGTGGACTACTGGCCTTGAGTGGAACGAATTGCTCCGGAAAGCAGAGGACCGCAGAAAACAGCGGAAGCTGATTGCAAAATTTTCAGTGGTGTCCCCACAGCCTACAGGAATACGGGATAGGTGAAAGTGAAGGTCTAGAGATAACACACTTGAATAGAGAGCCAATAGTCCTGGTTTAAAGCGTGCGATGTTGCAATCCCCCATTAAAAATTTTGTGCCCGAAACTGTTTTCCCTTTATCCACTTAGGCCGTGAGTGGGTGGTCGGGGTGCTAGTCTTTTTGGATGAGACGATAAACCGAGGTCCCGTTAGCACATGTTAAAGAACCCACGGCAGCAAGAGAGTTGCCCCCTGGGAAAAAATTATGTTGGGGAAAAGCCACTCTGATAGGTGTATGAAATACACATGAAGACAGGAAAAGACAAACAAAACTAGTGGGCGCTGCTCTTGTGTTAACGTACTGTCCTCTGATGTGTGCATACACAATTATTTGCACTTAAAAAATACGCCTACTCAAAGAAAGACCACCAAAAACCCCCAGAAACAAACAAGCCGTTTTTAGGATAAATATAAGAATTCACACTGTAATTATCTCTGGATCGCAAAATCTCCAAGACACATCAAATTGAATCGAATAGTTACAGCTAAAAAAAACTGCCGGGTTTGATACAAAACAGTACAAATACGACAATGGAAATTGTGCTCCATAGGCTACAATGTTTTCAGATTGTTTGTACATAATTATCGTTTTTGATCGTTCTGTGTTTGTATGCTATCGATGTTATTGCGATCAGTCTACATCAATAGGAATGACCGCCTGGTTGGTAAGCTTTAAATTTGCAACTAACCAACTAACCAAAAACATAGAAACAAAGAAAGAAATAAAGACAAAAACAAAAACAAAAGCCTAACGCGCACAAAGCCAACTGACAGCCAGACAGAAAATGCACCCCCGCATTTCATTAATACCAACAAACCCAAACGACAGTCAAATCAACAGAAAAAAGAAAGCACGCAATAAAACCCACACCCGAATGGTAATCAAGGACAAACGATGTTTGTTTTAAGTGTGCGGGCACGTGGGTGTACAGGGAGACAGACAGACAGACAGAGACAATGACAATGACAAATTCTTTTATTTCGAGGATAATGAATAAGCATTCGTGTGCTTTTTTACATCCAATCCCCGAGGTTAAGGATACATCTTAATAGTAAAACCCAATACGCATACACTCACACAGTAAAAACAACGGAAACAAACTTTCTAAAAATAAAAAAAACAAGCCATCCCCCCCAACAAAACCAACAAACACACAAAAAACAACAACAACAACAAAACAAAACAAAAAACCAACAACAACCCAAAGACAAAAAAGACCCACCCCCCTAAATAAAAGAGAAAGTAAAAAAGTCAAACTTAAAAAGTCCATAAAATGAACATCTACACACTGTAAAATGTTACACATGGTTGTTACACGCAAAATAAGATATTAAAATAAGACATTCACTAGAACTCAAGTACAGAGAGAGAGAGAGAGAGAGAGAGAGAGAGAGAGAGAGAGAGAGAGAGAGAGAGAGAGAGAGAGAGAGAGAGAGAGAGACAGACAGACAGACAGACAGACAGACAGACAGACAGACAGACAGACAGACAGATACACAGATTTTTAATCTTCGGCTAGAGCTCCAAGATTAGCAATGGTGAGAAACTCTGCCTATGTATGACTGTGACCAGTTAGCCATCATTAAGGTAACTGCATTCCGACCTCAGGGATGCTGTCTAAACACATCTTCTTTTTTTTTATATCGAGGATAATGGAATAAGCACTTGTGTGCTTTTTTACATCCAGTCCCAGTGTGTATGCAGTTTTGTCAATTTTGTCATCTGTTCCCACCGGCACACAATGGCCTACTCTTATGAAAAGTGGAACAGGATTTAACATGTGCGCAAGATGTTCTGCGTGCGTTCGCACACGGGGCCTCGGTTTATAGTCTCGTCTGAAGGACTTTTGGGGAGAGTGGAGTCGGCACTGATGTTAACTCCTGGGAAAAATATTCTCCTTGAACATCTGAGTGCATGCGAGTTGTTTTGTTGTTGTTGTTGTTTAAATCATGTCATCCGTTCTGACCAGCACACAATGGCCAGCTCTTCAAAAAGGCGGAACGGCATTTGAACGTGTGCGCATTATGTTTTGCGTACGTTCGCACACAGGACCTCGGTTTATAGTCTCATGTGAAGGACGTTCTGGGGAGTGTGGCTGGCACTGCTTAACGTTAACTCCAGGAGAAAAATACCCTTGAATGGGGCACCTCTGTGGAGGCTTGAACTAGGGCTGTCACATCACGAACGCAACATTCTAACCCCCCCACCCCCCTCTCTCTCTCCTTCATCTCTCGCTCTCTCTCTCTTTCTCTCTCACTCTCTCTCTTTCTCTCTCTTTCACTATCTCTGTTTCACTCTCTCTCTCTCTCTTTCTCTCACTCTCTCTGGACTCACCCTCTCTCTTACTTACTCTCTCTCACTCTCTCACTCACTCTCTCTCTCCCTCTCTCTCTTTCATTCTTTCTCTCACTCTCTCTCTCCCTCTCTCTCCCTCTCTATCTTCTCACTCTCTCTCTCTCTCACTCTCTCTATCACTGTCTCACTCTTTCTCTCACTCTCTCTCTCACTCTTTCTCTTTCTCTTTCATTTTCTCTCTCACTCTCTCTCTATCACTCTCTCTCTTTCACTCTCTCTCCCTCTCTATCTCTCACTCTTTCTCACTCTCTCTCTCTCTCACTTTCTCTATTTCTCTCTTTCTCTCTCTCACTCTCTCTCTCACTCTCTCTCCTCTCTGCTTTGACACAGAATCCAAAGATTGCAACCACAAAGTTATAATTGGGTTTAGATAGATTTTTATTTAGAAAACGTGAATATTATACATGCACAGATTGAGAGCAATGAAGAGCAATTACCTTATGGCATGCTCAAGTTCTCACGCCATGGAAATATTTAAACGTATGATTCAACATCAGCATGGGCATAGTCGACTCTCTTCCACTGTTTTCCCACAATGTTACCTACGGTGTTCCATCGGTTGAGCAGTAAATAACTCAACTGTCAGTATTTTCTGCTTTAACACCTGCTATAAGTTCTGTCGTGTGCTTTTAGCATTTTTGGCTGAATCCTTTACTTTCTTTACACATTTTGTTCGATTTTATCTATAAACGCAATTAGCGTATTTTGTCAGTTTTTATTTTGCCATATCTTCATGTTCTTTTTCGTTCCTTGGCTAAATACATAGATAAAAGTACGATAGGAAAGTACATGGGTTTTTTCCCTTTTATTTGGGGGGGGGGGGGGGTCGAAGGCTGTTAGAGATTCTTATCTTTACAAAGTACCTTAAAAACTTAATGTCAAATATCCCTGAACCCTTCACACTTCACAAAAGAAATGCAAAAACCTTACAGGCTAAAGTCATTTTGATTTTAAGAGGCAATCCATCCACACACAAAAAAGGATGCAAAGAAACGGTGAACACTTCTCTGAGACAAACTAATTCTGCGACCTGAAACCCAATTCCTCAGTCAAATGAGGCCACACACTCTTCACCTCACACAGTTTATTCAGAGAGAGAAAAAAAAACCCAGTTATTACGACACAATCTTTCTTACAATCAAGAAACTCCGTCAGGAAATTGAGAAGGTGATTGGAATTTGTCTACAAGTGCCGTTGACTCTTTAGGTGCCAAGAATACACTGAAACTCGAGCTGTTATTCTTCTCTGCGGAGAAACTGTGTCAGGATGAAAAGAAGAAAGAATACACCAGAAGAGAAAGAACGAAAGAAACAAGACACTGGTGAGTTGTGTGGCATTGTTTGATAATGGGGTTTCTGTAGAATTGAAAAAAAAGCAGAGATGTAATCCTCTGTAGCCAGTATTCTCCTTTGTGTACAAGAACACTGTGTTGAAGACAACGAGCCAGGCCAAAGCATGTTTAAGACAGAAAAGCCTCTTACACTGTCATCAATACAGACAAGCCTCATACACTGTCATCAATACAAAAAGCCTCTTACACTCTGTCCTCAATACAAAATAAAATTATTACACTCTGTCATCGATACAGAAAGAAACCCTCTTACACTCAGCCAGCAATACCAACAAAAACACATTTTACACTCTGTAATCAGTAGCAAAAAACTTCTTACACTCTGTCATCAATACTAAAAAAAACCTCTTACTCTCTGCCACCAATACAGGAAAAAACACCTCTTAAACTCTTGCCAGCAATACAAAAAACCCTTTTACACACTGAAATCAGTACCAAAAAAGTCATCTGAGACTGTCATCAGTATAGAATAAACCTCTTACACTCTGTCGTCAATACAAAAAAATCAATTACACTCTGTCATGAATACAGGCCAAAACCTACACTCTGTCATTAGTACATAAAAATCTATTACACTCTGTCATCAATACAGAAAATCCTCTTACACTCTGTCATCAATACAGAAAATCCTCTTACACTGTCATCAATACAGTACAACCTTTTTACACTCTGTCATCAATACAGAACAACCTGTTTACACTCTGTCATCAATACAGAACAACCTTTTTACACTCTATCATCAATACTAAAAACCCTCTGACACTGTCATCAGCACAAAAACCCTCTGACACTGTCATCAGCACAAAACCCCTCTGACACTGTTATCAGCACAAAACCCCTCTGACATTGTCATCAGCACAAAAACCTCTTACACTTTGCCATCAGCAGAGAACCCCCCCCCCCCCCCCCCATCTCACTCTCTATCATAAATTCGGGAGAATATCTTACATTCTGTCTTCAGCACAGAAAAGAATAACAGGCCAAGCTTTGCATTTTACTGATATAAGCCCTGTGCCAACGCGTTCCTCAAAATCCTTGGTTTCTTTTTTTTTATTATCAACAACAACAATCACAACTTCTGCACATCTCATTCTAAGACGCAAAAACAAGTTTCTCTTCAAGGTGAGAAGGTGTTGACCTCTTTATGTGTCCAATTCCATCAAGTAAAAAACGCAACAGTGGTATAAACTTTATTCGCTACAGAGATATATATTCCGATTACGTTGGAACTGAAAGCTTCCTAAGCGCTTCGATTTGTTTGTTTTACAAGATTCAGAGCTATATACATAATAATAATAATAATAATAATAATAATAATAATAATAATAATAATAATAATAATAATAATAATAATAATAATAATAATAATAATAATAATTATTATTATTATTATTATTATTAATACTGACGGAAGCAAGTGTCAAGGCATACATCAAATTAATGTCAAGGGTGTTTTTTTTTCCAATATTGTCGTGCGATTATCTCCATCCAATACAGGCGCTAACGAGGTAAATGCAGCAGGCTGTCAATGATGGCAAGACGTTGAACTCTTTACATGCATATTACTTTTTTAATGTAGTCGACACTTTCCTTACTACTGATGAGTTTGGTGTTTTTGTCATACCGTAGAACCGAAACATTGATCGTTAAGAAGAAAGAAGCAATTCGTACGTAGGCATCATATTTGAAACTCATTGTTTAAGACTGTTGTCTGATCATGAACATTGTCTATGTCATATTCATTTTTTTTCTTCTAAAGCGTTGAATTAAAGATGCAGTCCTTCGTTCGTGCGGATGCTGGGATGCAAGCAGTATAAATAGCATTCACAACTTCTGGAAATCATGTGCAAGGAATTCCCTCTTTTCTATCCCTCTCTGTTTCTGCCTGGGTGATTTTCTTCCTTTCACCTCCTTCTTGTCTGTTTTCTGCATTCTTGGTCCATTCTCCTGCCTTTTTTCCCCTAGAAAGTTGAAAATATTTCTCTCTCACGCCGAAATCAGATGTGTTAGGTCTGACCTGTCAGGCACTTATCTTTATCTTATCAACACAATTTTCACTCATATGACAGACAGAAATATTTGCTGTCTAAGCAGTAGACGACAAAGAAGAAGGAGATGGAATTCTGAATTTAATAATAATAAAAAGCAACGAGTAACAAAACACTAAGATGAAAATGCAACAACCTCGTAATGATGTTAAGACATCACAACTCTTTACACACACATCAGAAAAGAATTGCAAACAACACTTTAAGCACTACAGACGATTTTCTACAACATAATAAAGAATCCAAAAGCCGACAATAAGACGCAAGAAATTCGACACTGACCTACTTTTTGCAGCAAATTGTATGAACAGATTCTGTTGGTGTTTGTTCTGGAGAATGAGAATTCTAGTAATGGTCGATAATGTCTTTGACTTTGAGAACATCTTAGTTGTGAATTTCATCT
The DNA here is from genome assembly GCA_028751875.1 of Rapana venosa. NCBI lineage: Eukaryota > Metazoa > Mollusca > Gastropoda > Neogastropoda > Muricidae > Rapana > Rapana venosa. The sequence goes on from CM054141.1 coordinate 64,392,479, forward strand.
GAAGATCCACGGAATGTAGAACTAAGGCTCTCTGACATGTGCGCTGACAAAGACGGCAGGAAAATGTACAGAAGGGGAGGGGAGAGTAAAGGGAGAAACGGGGTAACGTGCACAATAGCATTTGTTCCGACTCTGCCATTTTCTTTTCCTTCCTTCAGAATTGGATAGCTCCTCTATCCCTTCTTTGTATCCTTGTCTGTCTCTTTTCCTTTGTATCGCATTGTATCTGTTTCTATTTGTATGTATGCCTGTGTGTCTGTTTTTCTGTCTGTCTCTCCATCTCTATTTCCCTATCCCTCTCTATCACACACACACAAACACACACACACAAACACATATACACACATGGATCGGTGGTCTAGAGGTAACGCGCCTGTCTAGAAAGCGAAAAGTCCGGGTCTGAAGTGTGCGGCGGTTCGTACCCCGTTTGGACCGGAAATTTTTCCCCCATCCATTAGACCATGAGTGGTGGTCTGGGCGCTAGTCTTTCGGATGAGACGATAAACCGAGGTCCCGTGTGTTACACGTAATTATTTAGCGCACGTAAAAAAAAAAACCCACGGCAACAAGAGAGTTGTCCCTGGCAAAATTCTTAGAAAAAAGCCACTCTGATAGGGAAACAAATACAGCTGCAGAAAAAAAAAAAAAAAGGGTGAAAGGGTGAAAGGGTGGCGCAGCGCTAAGTGGCGATGCGTTCTCCCGCTCTCCCCGGGGAGAGCAGCCCGAATTTCACGGAGAGAAATCTGCCGTGACTTAAAGTGGTATGAAATAAAATCTGAGCGCTTTGATTTGTTGCTTTACAAGATTCAGCGCTATATAAATTCCATACATTATTATTATTATTACACACGCGCTCACACAAACACACACACACACACACACGCACGCACATACACACACAAACGCATGCACACACATCATCATCATCGTCATCAATATCCTCCTCCTCCTCTATTTTTGTCAGACGAATGGAAAGTTGTTCTGGTATGACTTTTTATATACAGATAAAGAATGAAGAAATAACTTGTCAACAAGAAATCACATTTCTGTAAAAAGGTTGTTTTTAATCAGATAAAACTTTAGGAGAAATATTACTGTGAAAGAATACCCGGGGTCAGAAGAGGGACAAAACAAACAAACACACACACACACATACACACACATACACACACACACACATACACACACAAACACACACACAGACACACAAACACACACACACATAAACACACACACATAAACACAATGTCACTATGAAGCGTGCTACAACAAAGAGGATGATAAACTATACCAGAAAAGTATATCAAAAAGAGCTAGATAATTTACATAAATATATTTTTGAAAATGGCCTGACATTATCTACAGAAAAAACACACATTATGCTTTTTAATAATGGTAGTGATCCAGATACACTGCCACAGTTTACGATTGGGGGGGAGCCAATTCAGTATAAAAATATGGTAAAATTTTTAGGCATTCAACTTACATCAAAATTAACTTGGAATGCTCATATTGGATACATTTTAACAAAAGCAAGGAAATGCCTAAATTTTCTTAAAATGGTTAGCAGACAGTCCTGGGGACAAGATATCTTCACTCTTAAATGCTTGTCTAAGTCATTTGTACGTTCCAAACTGTCTTATGAACAAGAAGTCTTTTTCAGTGCTCCTAATTATTTACTTAAAAAACTCCAAAGTATAGATTGTAAGGCGTACAAACTTAAACTTGGGGTACCATTCCATGCATCCACCCTAGGAACTTATAAGGAAACTGGGGAACTTCCCCTAGCTGAATACCGACAACTTTCATGCGCCAAATATGTTTTACGTAGCACCAATGGCAAAAATGTTGTCTGTAGTGAATTAAAAGTTCAAGCAGAAACGAATTTTCCAAAAAGGGCAAAACAAATTTCGAGTTTAATGCCTATTGGCACTTATGTATCAGATCTCTTTCAAAAATCTAAACTTAATCAATATGACTTAGAAACACAAAAAGAAACTTTACCATGTCCTTCATGGGAGATGGATAAAGCCTCTTTTGATATAGAATATATTAATGAAAAAAAGAATGAAAATCAAAACATCATGGTTGCAGATGTTCAGTCGCATATTGCAAATAAGTATGCTGACTGCTTAAAAGTTTATACAGATGGATCTGTTTTAGAAAACTATGACACAGGCTCCGATTTGTCATACCAGCACTTAAAATTAAGAAATCGTACTATCTTGGTAAACATCGTTCAATATTTACAGCTGAACCTATTGCAGTTCTTATGGCTCTTAACTATATTCTTGATTTTCCATTTTCCTTCTTTCATATCTTGCTTTGTGTTGACTCCAAGTATGTATTGTATGCTATAAAATCCCCAAACTTCAAGGTCTCCGGAATGATTTTTGAAATTAAATATGTCATACACCTCCTAAGTTTAAGAGGTATTCCTGTTTCTTTTTGTTGGGTGCCCTCTCACGTTGGAATTTTTTCATGTGAGTGGGCTGACAGAACTGCAAAAAAGGGGGCAAGACATGACATGGAATCGATAGAACTGGATGTTCCCTTATCTCTACAGGAGGGATACCGAGTATTAGAACAAACTTCATGGGGTAAGTTTAAAGAATCTGATCAATTCAAGGAACGATATTTAAAAAGTTGTCTGACCGCTGCCCATATTTCTTGTTATATGGCTCCTTCTCAAATAGATTCGCGTTTTATATCCGTGAGAAGGGTTAATTCACTATATTTTAGAATGAAAATAAATGTATTCCTTATAAAATTTTGTAAACATGTAAGATGTCTATGTGGGGATCATATTTCCAATACTAATATCATATTTGAGTGCCCTATTGTAAAACCTTTTTTACCTACATTTTCTGAACAGTCTGGAAACTGTATTTGAAAATTTAAAGCTAGCATTTGCCATTGCCAGATGTTTATTGCATAGTCCACTTGAATATTTATTGTAGTTACATTATTGTTATTTCATGTTTCCACATTGTTGAGTTTATATTTTGCTCCTGTTTAAAAGTATTATCATTACTTTTCTAGTTTTGCTCCCCTCCCCCACAAAATACCAACACTGATGCTATTTCTTAACCTTTTCTCCTTCCACTCCTTCCTCTCGCTTCTTTAACTTCCCTTACACTTTCTATTTCCCTCGTCTAATATCACTCAGAGTGAACAGACGTTAAATTGAAGACAACAACAACAACAACACATAAACACACACACACACAAACATACACACACCACACACAAACACACACAAACACATACACACATAGAGATGAGAGAGAGAGAGAAACACAAAGACACAGACACAAACGAACATAAACATATTCTCATACTTTATCATCTCAAAAACAAAAAAATGCATGTAGACTGCAAGCAAAAAAAAACAACAACAACAACAACAACCCAGTAAACAGAAAAACATTATGACAGATAATGCATCACAAGGCGAAAAGCACCCAGACAGCCGCGATACTTAGGACAATCATAAACCCATCAGCGCAAAATCACATGAACATATGCGTGCACCAGTATGAACGTGTATTCCAACCCCCGCGCGCAAGCGCGTGCACGCACGCATGCACGCACACACAGTAGGCGCATTTGCACACACTCACACGCGTTTTCATAGCATAAATGCATGGCTGCCTATGCGGTGAGGTACCTGAAAACAGCCATAGTATTTAGACTTATCATCCAGCATGTACTTATGGTCTCACAATCATTATCAGGTGTGATGCATGAGACAGACTGCATATTCTGGGTGAGTGTTGAACAGCAGAGCGCCCAACGATATCAGCAGCAACAACAACAACAACATCAAAATCCCCTCGCCTTTACTGCTTGTAACTGTCTCCCCATGTTAAACCACTCACAATGGAGATTGTCAGGTCACCACATAAACACATTTGTGTTTACAGAAAGCTTTTGAACTATTTTGATCAGAAAGCTCAAAACCCTTTTTGAGTACCAAAGATGCACGTCTCTTGAAATAAGTTTATATCCACTCCCGTAGCCAATATCTCTAGCACGGAGTCCATTAATGTCTAACCTTTCTTTTACAGTGTTTTCGTTCAAAGTTTCTTTGTCTTGTTTCTTCTTCGTTTTTCTTTGATGCTCGTATTCGCCAAAGGAAGCAGATTACAGGCACATTAAGCGCGTTGTCCATGTTGATTAACTTTGCAAGGGAACAATGGGGTTGGGGAGACCTTGGTGCTGCTTTGCTCCTTTCAAGTTCTTTATACCTGCCTTCCAGCTATAGGGACAATAAGACGGAGAGAAAACAAGTGTTTTGTTTCGGAGAAAATCACTACAGCATGGTTTTGTTTGAACACAACATTTTGACTTGCGGGCTA
>CM054141.1:64399339-64411839 GCA_028751875.1 Rapana venosa
CTGTGCTTTCTTTCAATATCTCTACATTTTTGTGTTCCCTCTTCTTTGTGATGCTGACTACAGACACGTTAACTACGTTTCCCTTGTTGATGAATGCTGTGCCGTTCTTTGCGGGGGAGCACTACAGCTGTGATGACCATGGTGTTGCTTTGCTTCTTCCAACTTGTCTCTGCCTGCTTTCAAGCTATAGAGGACAGCACGAGTGGAGAGTGGACGGGGTTCGACTACTGAGCAACCAGCTAGGGCACAGCTTTCCTTGCACACACTTTCCTTCGCCAGCTAATGCTCCATTCGCCGTGTGTTGACTTGGCCAGTTTCGTCGCTGAGAATTGTGACATTAGATTTTGCATGCAAGGATTGAAGCTGGGTTTTTTGGTGCAACTATTATAGAGAAACTTGTTTTTGGAAAATGAAGGTCATTTGGGGTTTATTTTAAATAGGCACTGTGCATATCTTGAGGTTAAGTATCTCCTAACAATGCACATCAGATGCTATGTAAGAACATTGATTTAGAAAATGAGCACAAACACTTGTTTCTTGAAAACACACACACACATTTTCACCATTCCCTCATACACCCCCCCCCCCACACACAACGCACCAGGCTCACCACACACACCACACACACACACACACACACACACACACACACACACACACACACACACACACACTCACACACACACACAACACACACGCACGCACGCACACAGACACACAAACACACACACACACACACACACGCACGCACGCACGCGCACACACATTTTCCCCATTCCCTGCCACACACACGCGTGTCATGTTTCTGACAAGAATTGCTTTGTCACTGATGCAGAGCCTATTATGAGTTATTGATGATCATATTCCATTTCCTTTCATCATCATTCTTCGTCAGCTGTTTGCATCATCATTCATATGATTGTTATAGCTGCGGAAATTTTCACATCCTGAATATAATATGGTTCTTTGTATGCTAATGTTATGTCAACGCTATGCTATTCTGTAGATAGCACAACCTAAACACAGGAGGTTTTGTTACGTTCTTGAGAGAATGTCTTGGAAACAGACAATTTAGCGCACGTAAAAGAACCCACTAAGGCAACGAGAGAGTTGTCCCTGGCAAAATTCTGTAGAAAAAATCCATTCTGATGGGGAAATAAATGCAGTTGCAGACAGAAAAAGAAACAAAAATAATGGGTGGCTTTGCTTTTTGTGGCCACGCGCTCTCCCCGGGGAGAGCAGCCTGAATTTCACGCATAGAAATATGCTGTGACTTAAAGTGGTGTACAATAAATATATACATTAAAAATGGAAGTCGGATTCAGTTTTTTTTTTTTTTTTTATTGCATACAGACCGTAGGACATGTTGAAGGAGTCGATATACATATTGGATGGACATAACTAATCTAGATATTATTGTCTGGAAAATGTACTAAAAATATGTATACATCTTTTACGGACACATTGGTGATATCCTCAAAGCTGTAATGAACGTGTCCTTGTTTTGTTGATGTTGAAGTTCTTGTTGTTTTGTTTTGTTTTGTGTCCTACACGAGCCTCAATCTTCATGTACAAGAGTTCGTGATGTTACAGTAAAAATCTTCTTCTTCTTCGTCGAAAGTTCAGATAGCAACTATTGTCTGTTATATGAGCGAAAATACGTCAAACTGCCGTTAAGCGCCTGACAAGTCAGGGCCAGCGCATCCGACTTCGGTATAGGAGACAATTGTTATCTGTTAATGCTGTCTGGAAAAAGGCAGGAGAATGAGCCAAGAAGGCAGAGTATAGACGAGAAGGAGGTGACAGGTAGAAAAGGAACAAGGCAGAAACAAAGAGATTGATAGAAAATAGGAAATTTCTGACACAGAATTTCCAGAATATAGAAATGCTATTTATACTGACGGGCCCCCAGCATCCCCACAGGGGAATAGTAAAAATAGCTTGAATTATTATGTCATTTATCTGAGTTCATTTTCTCTCGCGCATTTCAAGACCTGTTCAGTTCATAGGCATCAACTCTCATCTCACATTATCTGGTCCTAGATACTTTTTTTTATTGTCGCACATTCCTTCTTGACTATTTGTAATAGTGTTACCATGATGGATCACTAAGAGTTTCCGTTATCACGTGAACACATCACACATTTTGTTTACAGAAAATATTGAACATCTTCGATTCAACTCAAATGCTTCTATAGCTGCTGTCGTCGGTAGGAGCTTCTCGCAATGCCCGTCAGAGTTCACCATCTTTCTCTGTCTCTGCTGAGTTCTACAATCTCCTGTAGTCTTCCCAGACCAGTGCTCTCAGTGATGTTGGCAATGCAGGATGTTGGGGGTCTGCTTCTTTTCCTTCTGCCCTCCACATTGCTTCGGAGAACTGTCATCATCAGATTAGTCTGTCTGTTTCTGTTTGCATGACCAACATATCTCAGTCTGCGCTTATCAATTTTAGCCAAAATTTGTCTTCGCACTAAGGGTTCTTCAAGAATACTTTCATTTGTTCTCCTGTCTGACAATTTGGCTTTTAGATTTTCCCGTAGAACGATATTTCAGTTGTGTTTGTTTTGTCTCTTTCCAATTTGTGTAGTGTCGAGAAATCCATAATACCTAATGTGCAATGTTTTGAAATAGGTTTATGTCCACTCGCGCTGTTAGTATCTCCAGAACAAAGTCTGTTAATGCCATGCCTTCCCTGTCAGTGTTTTCTTTCAACGTTTTGATCCTGTTCCCTTTCTTTGATGCCGCTGTTTGCCAAAGAGAGCAGACTTTGTGTTGCCCACGCTACGTAGCATCGTTCTTTGTGATGGAGCAATGCACTTGTAATGATCATGCCCTTGCTTTGTTTCTGTTAAGTTGTTTATACCTGACCACAAGGTAAAAGAAAGAAGGGTGAAGAACATAAGAAGTGCCTTTGTTTGTGAGTAAATAGAAAGAAAAATAAAGGCTGGGGTCTTTTTCGTTTTTTATATATATATATTTTTTTTTAACAATTGTTCCTTTTCCATCTAGTTTTCCGTTCACGCCTGGTTTACTTGACAAAACGTGTTGCATTGTTCAGTTGGTCCAGATCATCAGTTTATCGCGTTTATCAAACCTAATGACATTGGAGTCAGAGTCAGAGGTGTTCCTCTGCTACTGGTAACCTGTAGCCCAGTACTACCTGTCTCAGTGGGGAGATAACCCGACCCAAAAATCCCCAGCTATGGGCAAATAGCAGCTTGGATAGGAGATGGGCGCCGCCAAGCAATCCACGCCCACAGAAATACCAACATGGACAGTACTGAAAGAAAAGACATGCCGGATCGGTGAGGCCCGGAAATATCAAACACCGCGCCTTCCATTGGAGCGTTCAGGTATGGAGGTGGAAAATATGCGACTGGGACGCAAAACAACAGCGATATCAACTCCTGGCTGAGATGACCATCATTGGTACATGGAACATCCGTACCTTGCAGCGCATGTGAAGCTCCAAGAAACTCACACCAATGAACTACGAAGATACGAATTGGACATACTTGGATCTGGCCGATAGTCCGTTGGGTCGGGATTCGGCGAAACAACACAGAAAGAAGATCACAACTATGGTTTAGTGGCGACGACTCCAAACACCAAACACGGAGTAGATTTCTTGTCAACAAGAAGAGGACTAACAGTGGCATCAGCTGTACCCCAATCTCAAGTAGACTGATCTCTAGCGTGTCGCAGCCCTAAGCCACACAACATGACCATCATTACAAGTCTATGCACCAAATCAGACTACGATGAGGAAGCAATCGTGAGTGTTTATACGAGGATTTGGAGCGCGGCCATCAAATCAACTCCAAAGAAGGACTTTCTCGTGTTCCGGGCGACTGGAATGCCAAGATCCGACCTGACGCTTATGACAATGGCCAGGGAACAATAGGCCGTTTTTGGCGTGGACGCGAAACCAACCGATGAGGTCTAGCCTTTTGGAATCGCAAGCAGCCCACATTCTTACTGTTCGCCAACACCCTATACCCCACAAAGACATCAAGAAGAACGCGTGGCACTCCCAAATGGAAAGGAAATAACCAGATTGACGACATACTTGGCCCCACCAAACGATTTAAGTCGAGCATCAACAAAGCCCAGACAAGAACTTTCCCTGCGCTGTATTGGCAGTGACCACGGACATGGTACTCATGACCCTACAGATCAAGCTGAAGACCACGAACTGTAGAGATAATCCACGTTTGCGGTTCAACATGGAAAAGCTGTGAAGGACCCGAAAGTCGCTGAAATCTTTAAAGCTGAGATAGGGGGCAGATTTGCAGCATTGAATTTCTCCAATGACTTCAACAACTCACTGTGACCTTCAGCAAGACCATTCAGGAGACAGCGTGGAGATCCTTGGGAAAGAAAGGAAAAGAACGAACCGTGGGGGGTTACCAACGAGATCCTCGACCTGTGCGATCAACGTAGGAGGCTAAGCCAAAGAGGAACAAAAAACCCAGAAACGGCGAAGTGTATTAGAACAGTCAAACAGGTCAATCTAAGACGAAGATGACTGAGGCCATGGGGAACTGTGATGTCAGAACAATGCTTCCAAGGTTTGAGAAGGCAATGGCGAAAGGAGAGCAGCAAGGAGGCCTACTGACATCAAGGTACTAACCAAGTCCCAGCAGCCAAAGACCTCCGTTATTGAAGTAAAGAGGGGTCCTCCTTACAGAGAGCGCCCTATTCATGAAGAGATGGACAGAATATTGCGCGACCTGTACAACTACAAGCTGAAGGCTGATCTGAACAAACTCACGTGCAAGATCCCAGACCCACAGATCCGAAAGCACCAGGTGCTGAAGTAGAGGTAGAAGAAGACAGTAAGATCCTGAAAGGAGGCAAGTCACCAGGGATTGACAACATCCCGCTTGAGCTCTCAAAGAACGGAGGCCCAGAGATGATCAAGTCATTAAACAATCATCTATCACGCATCTGGAACCAGCAAAGGAGTGGCATGAAACCGTGGACCTAACTTCCCATCATAGTTTCCACTTCCAAAGAAGGGAGACCTGAAGAAGTGCAAAATTACAGATACAATCAGTCTGATAAGCCATCAAGCAACGTTATGTCTACGCATTGCCTTGAACAGACTGAAACCACAAGCAGAAGATCCTATCAGAAGAAACAGCAGGATTCGACCAGGTCGAAGCACTGTCGAGCAGATCTTCAAACATCGAATGTCATAGAGAGCATCCTCCAAACATCAACTAGCTCTACAACAATTTCATTGACTTCAAGAAGGCCTTCAACCGAGTGTGACAGACGCTCTGTGGCAAGTCATGAGAGACTACTTCGGCGAGGACCTGATTCAGTCATCCAGCGCTATGTATGACAGCTCCACAGTGCAGTCCTCATGATGGAGAATCGGGGAGTTCTTCCGGGACTTCAAGTTGGGTTCGACAAGCATGCCCGCTTTCCCCCATTCTTTTTCAACGTGTTCCTGGAGAACATCATGCAGGAGGCCTCTTGACTTCCAAGACCCAATCACATCAGTCTGCCAATCTTCGATTCGCAGACGATATTGATCTCATGGGCCGCAGAGAAGAAGAATCCCAGGATCTCACACAGACTGGAACATCAGCAATGCCCACGGTATGGAGATCAGCACGGAAAAGAGCTCTACGATCCGTCTGTGTGAACAGTATCACACTCACACGACCACTCCCACCAGCATCAAGATGAGTGGAGAGGACAACAAGAGGAAGGTCGTGAGTAGAAATTAACCCTCCCCCCCCTCTAACCCCCCCCCCCCCCCCCACCCCCCCCCCCCCCCCCGATACCCTTCGCCCCCCCCCCTCCCCCCCCCCCCCCCCCCCCCCCCGAGTCATCACCAAAGAAGGTACGTAGCACACAGAGGATGAATAATCAGACTTGTGTGGCACTCTCCTCCATGACTAAGCTGGCGAAAGTGTGGGAGAAACCACAACATCAGAACCCACACTAAGGTCAGACTCTACAAGGCACTCGTTCACATCCATTGCCTGGTACAGCTGTAAGCATGGACACTTACTGCCGATTTAGAACGTTCGCATTAAGCCTTTGAGATGAAGTGAGTGCTCAGGCGGATCCTGAACATCCCACAAACGAGGGGGACCGTAAAACCATGGGGGAACTACGTCTGGCTGCAGATCGAGGGCACTGGCTGGCAAACAAGAACCATTGCTAGATACAGTCAACGGAGGAAATGAAATGTTTGGCACACACAACAAGGCTTAACAGCCTGTCAAAGACAGTCTGCAGGGAAGGTGGAAGGGCAAGGAGGCAAGGGGGACAGGGACGACCACGCAAAGTGGATCTCAACATCAAGGAGTGACCGGCCTCACTGCACCAAACCTCCTGAAAGCAGCCAGGACAGAACCATTTGGCGGTCCACTTGCAGCGTCCGTGGGGTAACCAACGGTCGTTCCGACAAGGGATGAGTGGAGTGAGTGATGTGTGAAGACATTACCAACAAGCACATTTAGGTATACACATAACGGTGGACCTTTGGCACTCTTTAAGTGTTTGTTCGGTAATAGTACAACGGAATACCGGGAAAAAGGCTGAACTAATGTTGGAAAGGGAATGAAGGGAGGAAGGGATAGAACAGTAGAAAGGCTAAGAGAGAGGAGAGAGAGACGAGAGCGAGAGTGAGAGAGAGAGATGAGAGAGGGACGATCGAGAGAAAGAGAGGAGAGAGAGAGAGAGAGAGAAGGAGAGAGAGAGTGAGAGAGGAGAGAGAGCTGAGAGAGAGACAGACGACAGACAACAGACAGACACACAAAGTTACAGAAGAAAAGAAAGAAAGAAAGGATAAGAAAGAAGAAAAAAGACAGAAAGAAAGAAAGAGGGGAGAAGAACGAAGAAAGAAAGAAGATGAGAGAGAGAGAGAGAGAGAGATGAGAGAGCCCCCTTTTTGGGGATTTTATAGGAAGTTAACCCCGGGTGGAAGCCGAAGGGGGGGGGGGGTTCATATAAATAGCATCTCCACCTTCTGAAATCTGTGGCTACGAATTCCCTCTTTCTTCCTTCTTTGTTGCTGGCCTTGATATTCTTTTGTCACCTCTTTGCAAAATAATAATAAATGACGATAAAATAATAAAAAAAAACATAATAAAAAATAAAGTTGGAAATTAATATTAGGCCAACTAAAAGTAACAATCAAAGCTCATGCCATCATTTTTATAGAGCGATAATAGGAGAAGAAGATATCAATGCATTTTTACATCCTATGCCCACCTTGAATGCGTTTGTAATTTTTCTCTGTTCCACCTGCACCATGGTACCTATTTAAAGGAAAGAGTTTAAAGTGTGCGCAAGATGTTACCATTCATAGTAAACATGGTTAATTTTCCTTTTGGTGTTTCTTGGCTTTTCCCCAAAAACCCTGAAAAGAACAATGTTCACGACGAAGGGGGGGTGTAGTGGGTGGAGAGGAGGCAAGGAAAGCTTTTGGGAGAAGAGGCAATATATGGTATTAGGGATAGATATGGATGATTGAGAGTAATTGTATTCTGCCCCCGCCACTCGACAGCCATTGTCATTTTAAAAAGTTCAAAAAATAAAGTAAGAATAAAAAAAATAAGAATAATAGAGATAGAGTAGAGAAGATATGATGTGTGAAGAGAGATGATAAGAAAATAGAGAAGAAAATCGGACACAGTTTGGGGATTTAGAATATGACAGGAATAAGAAGTAAAGAGAGTGGAACGCTAAAGAAGAAAAAAGCGAAATTGTGTTGTTGAGAGATTGTGGAAGCCGAAAAAAGTCAGTGAATAAGAAGAGATGAAGGAGGGGCCCCAAGAAATGAAGCGGAGAGTTAAAAATTTACACAATGAAGAAACTAGGGAAAGAGGTAAAAATCGTGAGAGAATAAAAGGTTTCAGATGATGAAAATCAATTTATAGAATTTAAATAGCTTTATAAATTATCTTAATGAAAAAATTATACTAGTCAAAAAATTGGTAGAGGTTGCCGTTTGATTATCCAGAAAGTGGATTGAGTGTTTTAGGCTAATGAGCTGCAAGTCATTCATCTGAAATCTCCAACATGCTGAAAGGGTTTTCTGTTGGTTGGGTATGCGTGAATTTTGGAGGATTAGTCTTAGACAAAAAAGGTTGGGGGGGGTTGTGTGCTCTCTGTTTGAAGCTGTTTATGCATAAATTTTTTTGCATGCCCAATTTCCCAAAATTTTTTAATTATAAAACAGTTTTTGGTTTTGAATGTGTTTAGAAACAGTAAAATTTTTGCTAAAAATTATTCCTGGCTTTTGGAAAAAGAGCATAAATGTAATTATTTTCTTTTGTGGAAAGATCCAGGAGTTTGATTAAACAGTTCAGATTTTAACTTTCCAGTTTTTCGGATTTGTGTTTAGCCTGCCCCCTTCAAGCATGACCACTGCGGGGAAGTAAAGTCTTCACTTTGTCAAAAAATGGTATTACACAATTTCTAAAAGGGAGGGCGGGGGTGTTTTGGTGGAACTTTCTAATTTGAATTATCTAATGCCATGGCTGCTCTAGAAACAGCGTGAAGTCCTTTGTAAAAGGTAGCAGATTGACAAAAAAAAAAAGTTTTGAGAAGGAAGTTATACGAGTAGTGGAATTTACTTCGTCACGGGTCTTTTAAACCCGTTTAAAGGTTGAGGAATTTAAAGGTTTCTTCCTGTAGATCATTTTCAAACACGCATGGCAATTTAGAACTTTTTCGCACATTTACTTTTACACAATATTACTTTGGGTCTAACGTTTCATTTTCTTTTGGGCTATTTACATGTGCTAAACACGTGGACAAATGAGTGTTTTTTTCTTTGCCTTGGGGGATATTGAAAAGGGGGAAAATTGAAAAGAGGAAAAAAACGTAGCCGAATTTGGGGTTCTAACCCAAACTTCTAAAGTCAACTCATCAACAGCAAAACACATAAAAGCAGTTTTGATGAATCTCAGTGAAAAGACAAACAAATGTTGGCTGAAACAAAAAAGTCAGACGGGAATATTTGAGCATGAAAACAAAACACGCAGACAAATCTAAAACAACAATCTCCAGGGAAAGGGTGAGGGAAAAGAAAAAGGTCGGCCCACAACACCCTTTCACCCCAAACATCATGAGGTCAGTGGTCTGAGAGACACGCGGGCACGAAAAATCAGCAAGACAGAGAGAGATGGCGAACCGGGTGGCATTGCGTGGGTCCTACTGACGACAGGGGCAAGGGAGGCAGTTAAGATGTTTTAAGAGTTTGTTATTCATTCTTTTGGGCTTTTTGTAACCTGTTTTTTGACCGATTCACAGCAACGAACTTACACTATTTATTCTCCGGGTTTTGAAAAAACAACAACGTTTTCCTTGTTGAAGGTCCCTAAGGAGGATGCCCAACGGGCCCGTCCCCCTTTTGAGCTTCAACACCAGCACCGTCTTTCAAAACCCCATCACACCAGAAAGACATAAACTAAAAACAATCCTTATTCCCAAGGAAGCTTGGTGTGTTAAAACAAAAACCCTGTTCGGTATTTTTTTTGGAAAAAAATAGCTTTTTTTTTCCCCTTTCCCGTCCCTCACTCCTGTTGATATTGAGGGAGGTCCAAATCCCTCACGAGGATGGAAGCAGCATGGTCATACACGAAGTGCTCCCGCACTGGACAGCTTCATCGCAGGACGGGGGATAAGCTCCCCGGGGCTGCTTTCCCAGAAAATGCGGAACGAGAAAAAACGGATGAAAAAAGTCACGTTCAAAGAAAGGAACGAAGGAGAAGATAGGATGAGGGGCTTTGAAGGGAGGGAAGGCATGAATATCCCTCCGGACTTTAAATTTGTTGTGACAGGATACCTCCTATGTACACAACAGGTTTTAAAATTTTCTGATCCATGCAATTAAACAATTTGTGGGGAAAAAGTGAAGTCCCTGTATCATCAATGCAAAGAAAGATAGCAAATTTTTTTTAATGGGAAAAAGTTTTAATTTAAAGCCCAATTATTTGAGATGGGTCGGGGTCTCTTAGAGACCAGGGAAAGGGAAAATGTGGAGGGGGCTGAGATCAGAAGAAACAGCTTTAAGTTTTAAGGCCGGTATTTTAAAAAAAAGGACCGGAAGTCAGGGGAAAGGCGTCGATTGCCATTGGAAAAACTCTTGGGGCGCCTTGGTTCAATGCAGTCTCCCTTCACCCAGCTGTAAATAGGTCCCTGCCTCTTTGGGAAATTTAAAATAAAGCAACGAAGGAAGGGGAAAGGGGCCCCGCCCTCACAGCGGCCCCTAAGAAGCCGGGGCTCTGATCCCTATCACTACGACCAAAAGGGGTTGTGGGGATTTTATTTTAAAAAAGTAAAATATTTGTAACGGTTTATGGCTAATAAAAAAAAGGTTTTCCGCCCTTTAAATTTTGGAGGGAGAAGGGGTCTATTCTTTTAGTTTTTCTTACAGATAAACTTTATGCCATATGCATTTTTTCATCTAAACGGGACCTCAGAACGTCCGTGATCTTGATACAAAAAAATCGATTATCAAAATTTAAAATGGTGTTCTCCTAGTTTCTAGGTGTGAAAAAAGCTTTTTTTTCTTACTCTTTTTTTAGCGCAAAATAAATGTTTTCCTTTTGAAAACAACGTTGGATAGCCCGGCATACATGCCGTATATCAACACGGATTTCCATCTTTGTTTTTAGGAGACAGCGGGGATAAGAAAATAGATGATGAACACATAGTAGTGAGAAAAAAAAAGACATGAGAATCAGATATCCCCGATGATGAAAGTCTTTAAAGATCTGGAATCGTTAGAAAAAAAAGAAATCAATTATAATTTTCTGCTAAAAGTGTGTGTGTGTGTGGTGTGTGTGTGTTTTTTGTGTTTTATCAAAGATAAATTTGACACCTACAGATAAAAATACAGACGACAAGACAAACAGATAAAAAATAGATAAATGAAGATAGTGACGACATATAATGTAGATGATAGATAGATAGTGATAAAAGATAGATGAAAGATAAAAAGATAGTGCAATAAGCAACTAAATAATCGTGAAAAGCCACAATATAAATATTTAATATATAAAATATATATTTATTTATATTATTAAAAAATATATTTATATTGGGGGGCACTGGGGGTTTACCCCTTGTTTAACTTAGGGGTTTTTTTCCACAGAACTGAGAGCAAAAAGGTTTTCCTTCCCGGGGTTACTGTTACGCACTCTTTGTTTAAACACGAAAAAAACAGTATAAAAAACCCCCAAACGTTGGTAATTAAGGAGTTGTAAATTCTTTCAGATAAAAAAGTTTTTTGTTTTTTGTTTTTTTTTTGTTTTTGGGGGTTTTTGTTGCGTTGTTGTTATTTGTTGTTTGCTGGTTGTTGTTGTTTTTTGTTTTTTTGTTTTTTGGGAGGAGATAAGGTACCAGTTAGAGCAGCTGTTCAAGGAGGTGATTTTTTCCACTGAAGTTAACATCAGTACCGACTCCACTCCCCCGAAAGTCCTTCTAGTGAGACTATAAACCGAGGCCCCGTGTGCAAACGCACGCAGAACATATTGTGCACACCACCAAAAACTCGTTTCACCTACCCCCGTTTCATAACAGTAGGCCATTTTCTAAAGAAGAGAAAGAAAAAGACACACACATGAACAATGGTGTCGTGTTCGGACACAATCTGAAATTTGGAATGTGGGTACCTTAAAAGGGAAAGGGAAGGTGTCCTATAAAAAATTGTGGTCGAGGGGGGGCGAAGCATCAGAGATCTCACTTTTCCGGGGGCCAGCATATTTAGGGCAGCACCATTCCTCTCCTCGCTGCTTTCCTTCTTGCCAAAGAGGGAGGGACTCATTTTCAGCTGGGTAAAAATGGGGGGCTGTTCCCCGCGTAAACGGTCACCGTCCCAAATGGTAACCACGCTCGAGGCTGCTTAACATTGGATGGGGGAGGGGTGTTTGCCCCCTGAGCTATCCCGTCCCCCGTGGCTGCCAATTGGGTGGGAAAAAAGAAATATGTGAAAAAAAAAAGAATCACCTGGTGAGCCCCGGGCTCTAGTGGGAAAGGCAGAAAGAAAAACAGAAGTACGTTTTGTAGCCATTCGTTTGGAGACAGACACACAGCTTTCTGTCTGTCTATATAATCTGTGGCTTGATGGCAGGTCTAAACAACTAAAATGAGACATTAAGGTAGCGTGACCATTCAATCTACATCACTATCAACTTAACGACGACATTATGTGACATGTATAGCCAAGCTGATGTCCCCCCCCCCCCCCTCGGCAAATACATCAAAGGGACACAGAAGCAAAACAATACACCGTTGACCAAAAGTCTGTGAAGACAGACACGTGCAAAGATGGATTCCATTACACATATATCAGCAGCAGCAAACGTGGACATTACCTTCATTTAAAGGAGCTGAGTCTGTTGTATAGACAGGCGTTTACGATGTTTCATGAAAGCGCTTTGTTTCGGTTTGTAGTTGCTTATCCTGTTCCTTGGCTAGGCCACAGACGTTCACCAGTGGCAATAGTTTGCGTCTGCGATCGTTTG
>CM054141.1:64416839-64429339 GCA_028751875.1 Rapana venosa
TTCCTGTCAAGACACCAAATAAAATGGTGTATGGCGATCTGGGCAGGTACCCATTGTATGTAAATACATATGTTGCATGCGTAAGATTTTGGTTTAAATTATTACATATGGATTCTGAAAGATTTCCACATAAAGCTTATTGTATGTTGTTAGAATTAGATAAAAAGGGCAAACAATGCTGGGTCTCTAAAATCAGGGAAATATTCTGCATAACTGGGTTTAATATCGTTTGGTTAAACCAAGGAGTAGGGACATAAAATGTTCTTTACGTGCCTTAAACAAAGACTTGTAATTGGTTTACCCAGGAATGGACTGGCACCATCAGAGATCGCAGTAGATATGATAGTTACAGAAACTTAAGATTGTTTTTGAAAGAGAGAAGTAATTAGTGAAATGGATACATATTGCTTTCGTGTTGCAGTTACTCAAGTACGATTGAATGCGCTACCACTAAACAATAATACACATCGCTATAGTAGTTCAAATGAAGATAAGCATGCCCTGTTTGTAAAGACCAAATAGAGAATGAAGAACACTTTTTATTTAATTGCCCTGTCTATGAAGATTGAGACACAAGTTTCTTAAAGATGCGAAGAGACTTCCTTTGCACGTGCTACTCAAAGCTACAATAACTACTGATAGACATAATTTATCACGATTATTTTTCATGCAACCAACAGAAGAAGTAAGATAACTTTATAGAAATGGATCCTATATTGATGAAAACTACATTCAAAACATTGTCGATTATGACGAACGTGAATTGATTTGTGATGAATATTCAAGAAATGGGTGATTAATTTCTTTATTATTGCTGATATATCATTCATATTTATACATTGATTGTAATTGTTTATAACACTCATGTCATATGCCCACTCCACACACCCGTCATTCCTTTGTATTGTGGCCTAAGGCCGATGTACAGTAAAAGTCTGAAGTCTGAAGTCTGAAGTCTCTTTCTCTATCCTTTCCTTCTCTATCTCTCACTCTCACATCCCACCCCCCTCTCTCTCTCTCTCTCTTTCTCTCTCTCTCCTCTTCTCTCTCACTCTCGCTCTCACTCCATCTCTCTCTCCTCGCTCTCTCTCCTACTCTCTTATCTCCTCTCTCTCTCTCTCTTTCTCTCTCTCTCTCACTCCCTCCCCCCCCCTCTCTCTCTCTTTCTCTCACTACCCTTCCTCTCTCTCTCTCATCTTACTATGAAGCTCATTTCCTTATGCATCTTCTGTATCTTTTTTCTCACTTTTGAAAAAGAAAAGCCTTGTCACATTTCCCTCACGTTTCCTGTTGTCTGGCATCTGAACTATATTCTGGTATTTTCTATTTTTTTTATATTCATTTTCTTTCTTTCAAAAAGATGTTTGCTCAGTTAAAGACTTTCTGTTATATCTCGTTGTGTTGTTGTTGTTGTTGTTGTTGTAGTGTGTATATGTGTTTGTTGTTGTTGTTGCTCCTGCTGTTGTTGTTGTTCTTGTTGTTGTTCTTGTTGTTGTTCTTGTTCTTCTTGTTCTTCTTGTTCTTCTTGTTCTTCTTCTTCTTCTCTTCTTCTTCTTCTTCTTCTCTCTTCTTCTTCTTCTTCTTCTCTTCTTCTTCTTTTTCTGTCTCTTCTCTCTTCTCTCCTTCTCCTTCGCATTCTTCTTCTTCTCTTCTTCTCTTCTTCTTCTTCTTCTTCTTCTTCTTCTTCTTCTCTTCTTCTTCTTCTCTTCTCTTCTTCTTCTTCTCTTCTCTTCTTCCTTCTTCTCTTCTTCTTCTTCTTCTTCTTCTTCACATTCTTCTTTTTCTTCTTCTTCTTCTTCTTCTTCTTCTTCTTCTTCTCGTCTTCTTCTTCCTTCTTCTTCTTCTTCTCTTCTCTTCTTCTTTCTTCTTCTTCTTCTTCTCCTTCTCCTTCGCTTCTTCTTCTTCTTCCTTCTTCTTCTTCTTCTCTTCTTCCTTCTTCTTCTTCTTCTTCTTCTTCTTCTTCTTCTTCTTCTTCTCTTCTTCTTCTTCTTCTTCTTCTTCACATTCTTACATTCTTCTTCTCTTCACATTCTTCTCTTCTTCTTCTTTTTCTTCTTCTTCTTCTTCTTCTTCTTCCTTCTTCTTCTTCTTCTTTCTTCTTCTTCTTCTTCTTCTTCTTCTTCTTCTTCTTCTTCTTCTTCGTGTATTCCTCTTCTTCGCATTCTTCTTCTTCACATTCTTCTTCTTCTTCTTCTTTGTGCATTTTTCTTGCCCATGCTGATTTTGGTTTTTTTGTATTGTTAATCAATGCTGTCACTGTTTACCAAGGGCAGTACACGGGGAACTTGTAGAATCAAACTGATATGGAGTACGTCGAAGTGTTTGCCTTTGTGTACCAAAAAAACCAAACATGCATGAAGTGGGCTTTGCCATGATGGTGAGCATTAACAGTTTTAGTGTGGCTGAGTGTTCCAAAAGAATAATGTTGGCCATATTACTGGATGAAAAGAAAAAGATGTTTATTAACATGCATACATACATACATACATGCATACATACATACATACATACATACATACATACATACATACATACATACATACATACATACATACATACATACATACATATACACACACATACACACACATACATACATGCATACACACATATATATATATAGTAATACACATACATACATACATACATACACACAAATGCACTCATAACGCACGCACGCGTGCACACACACAGCGCACGCACGCATGCACATGCACACACACACACCAACACACACACAAACACACACACATATGCATGCAATTTCAGACTATAAATGGAGGTCCCGTGTAAAAAAAAAAAAAGCGAGCAGAAAACCATGCGCACAAATCAAAATCTGTTCCACCTTTAAGAAGCGTAGACCATCTGTGGCGATGGCAACAGATCACACATTTTACAAAACTGCATGCACACAGGCTCTGGATGTTAAAAGAGCATACGACTATTCTCCTCGAAATAAAAGATTCAAATATTCAACAATACAAATCACACACACACACCACACACACACACACAACACACACACACACACACACACACAACACACACACACACACACACCACACACACCATACACACACAAACACACACACACACAACACACACACACACACACACACACACACACACACACACTCAAACACAGAAACATGCACATGTACATACACACATATACCACACATACAAACAAACACACAAAAACACACACACAAGCCAACACACTAAGAACACACACACACAACACTAACGCATAATCACACACACACACACACTCACACACACACACACACACACACACACACACACACACACACCTGCAGGCACGGATACCAGCATAAACACACGACCCCCATCTGACCCCTCTACCACAAACTAACAGCTCTACACACTATCCCATAACCAAAGCTGGACACATGGACTGTGAAGGATGTATATATAAGGCCCAAGAACCATTTCCCTCCCTGCGAGAACTCATGGAAACAAAACGTTGCAAGACTTGGGCTCAGAGGCCTGGATCCTCAAGACTCTTGAACTGATTCCGAGTTGTACGTATTATGCATCAGGCCATAGAAAAGTTAGCAGAGTGTGAATGAGGTGCATTACCATGTGAATGTGGGTGATCAGCATGTGAATGGCGTGCATTGCCCTGAAGCGGAAGGCAGAGAATAGGCCTTGTTTTCTGCAAGAATCCAGGGAATGACCGTAAGGTTTGCCCTGATTTGCATAGATGTGAGTTTTATGGATCATGTATTTGTTTGTCGTTTGTGGGTCTGTGTGAGTGAGTGAGTGAGTGAGTGAGTGTGTGTGTGGTGTGTGTGTGTGTGTGTGTGTGTGTGTGATGTGTGTGTCTCCCCACAATGTGTGTATGTGTACGTTTGCACGAATGTGTGGTTGTGTGTGTGTGTGTGTGTGTGTGTGTTGTGTGTGTGTGTGTGTGTGTGTGTGTGTTGTGCGTGCGGGCACGCGCGCCTCCACTTCTCTTTTTTTATGTAGCTCTCTCTCCCTCAGCTTCTTGTCCTCCTTTTTACATCATTTCCTCCCTCCCCCCCTTATCTACTGTCTCGTATGTTATCTCCACCTTGTTATCCTCTTTTGCGTCCACACTAGCTTTTCCTCTGCATAATCATTTTGTAACTATGTGGGCAGGAACAAAAGTTGAGCAAGATCAGAGTTGTGGAAATGTCACCACCTAATAGTGGGAATGATAAAAAGCCAATGCGACGCCAACACTGTCTTCTACTGATTTTATTCCCCAGCTATACAATGTTGTCCGTGCGAGTCTTTTTCCTCCACTCAGATAATTATCTTCTCTAAGGGGACGGGAGGGCTCAGTTGTCAGAGCACTCGATTGCTCCAAAGCCAACGTTAAGTAGCATCGAGCGTTGTTGCCAAGTGGATGGGTGACCGTTTGCGCGGCTTCGCTTCATTACAGTTCCCCCAGTTCACCCAGCTGTAAATGGGTACCTGCCCTCTTTAGGGTCAGGGAAGGTAAAGCAGCGAGGGAGAGGTGATTGGCGCCGCCCTCAATATGCTGGCCCCTAGAGAAGCTGAGGTCTCTGATGCCTCACTCCACTACGATCTCATAGGTTTGACTTATGCCTCTTGGTTCCTTGGGGAACATAGGGCTGCAACAACACCCCTCCAACGAACTCGGTTTTGGGAGATCCTCTTCAGCTCGGCCCATGTTAGGTCAGGGGACACCAAATCTCTTCTTTGCGTCTCTTGGTTGGGCACCTTGTTCTTCTCCCCTCGTCCTTCACATACTCTTTCTATCTGATCCTTGGTCTTTCTCTCTCAAATGACAAGATGAGCAAGAGCAGCGTTTGTTTGTTTTGGGGGGTTGTCATTTTTTATTCCATAGCCCCTAATTAGGACAAGGGCCGAATGAGAAAAGAGTATGTGAATATTTATCTATCACCCGTGAAAAATGAAGATCATTCATTCATTCATTCATTCATTCATTCATTCATTCATTCATTCATTCATTCATTAATTCGTTCGTTCGTTCGCTCGTTCATTCATTTATTCGTTCGTTCATTCATTCGTTCGTTCGTTCGTTCGTTCGATCATTCGTTCATTCGTTCGATCATTCGTTCGTTCGTTCGTTCGTTCATTCGTTCGCTCGTTCTTTCTTTCTTCCATTCCCCATCATCACTTTCTTTCCCACATACTGGCCATTTCCTCTCCAGACATGTCGGAACTGTTGTTGCGTTCCTTTTTGTCATTTACCGCCAAGGTTTTCCACTCTCATGTCTCTCTTTACTTTTTTTTAATTTATTTTATTTTGTACATTGTCTAAAAGAGTCACTCTAACGGATTCTTGCAGCATTTCTTTTATGAAAATGGTGTAGTCATCAAATCAAGGGCCGTTTGACATTTATTTTAACAACGCACTCTTAGGGGCAAGGAAAGAACAGGGTACCAGACCAGTTTGATGTGGTGATGCTGTTTTCTTGTATCTGTGAATTAAGAATGATTATCAACGTTATGGGAACAATAACAGTTTGTCTGTCTGTCAGTCGGTCTATCTGTCGGTCTATCTGTCGGTCTGTCTGACTCCGTCTCTATTCCTCTCATTCTCTCTGTCTCTGTCTCTCTGTTCCTTTCTGTCTCTGCCTCTCTGTTCCTCTCTGTTTGTTAGTCACTCTATAGCTCTATCTCTCTCTATCTCTGGCTGCCTGTCTGCTTCTCTCTTTTGTGTTCATATCGATCCATTCACTTTTGCATTGTCAAAAAAATCTCCCTTTACAGAACAGATATCATTTACCGTAGCCTTCTTTGTGTTGTAAGCCTAGCAACTGCCTTATGCTCTCTACGTTACAT
Organism: Rapana venosa; assembly: GCA_028751875.1. Lineage (NCBI taxonomy): Eukaryota > Metazoa > Mollusca > Gastropoda > Neogastropoda > Muricidae > Rapana > Rapana venosa. The sequence continues at coordinate 64,422,663 of CM054141.1, forward strand.
TTTAAGCAATTTCAGAGTCAAACAAACAGACATTTTCTAAAAAATGAAAATTGCTGTTTGAATGAAAGATGCAGATTTTTCTTTAATATATATTCTTCATTGCTGTTTTCATTTCCAGATTCTCATTTTGATTTTTGGAATGACCACTAGCCTATTAAATCTTTGGCTTGGATTCGTAAATAATATTTTCTTGGACAGAATGTCAGTTCTAATAATCATTTCTGTGCCACCGTGTCTGAAACAACAAAGGATTCACAATCAACAAAACAAAAAGACAGCTGACGTGGTTTCTGTTCCATATAATTTTTTTGGTAAACATTGTAAACTGTGCAGAAGAGATCCATATCGCCAGCCGCCATAGCACAGTGGTTAGTACGTTGTGGTTTGGGCTAGAAGCTCGCAGGATCGAGTCCCACAAGTGTCAAAGAGGTTTGTCAGACTTCGGCCAGATTTTATCTAGAGTGAGCTTGCTGTCGGGTCCTTCGGATGAGACTATAAACCGAGGCCCCGTGTGCGAACGCATGCAGAACATCATGCGCACACGTTAAATCCTGTTCCGCTTTTCGAAAGAGTACGCCATTGTGTGCCTGTGGGAACAGATGACGAAATTTACAAAACCGCATACACACGGGGACCGGATGTGAAAAAAGCACATGAGTGCTTATTCCATTATCCTCGATATAAAATATATATTTTTAAAAGTCATCTGAGCGCTTTGATTTGTTGCTTTACAAGATTCAGCGCTATATAAATTCCATACATTCTTCTTCTTCTTCTTCTTCTTCTTCTCTTCTTTTCTTCTTCTTCTTCTTCTTCTTTCTCTTCTTCTTCTTCTTCTTCTTCTTCTTCTTCTTCTTCTTCTTCTTCTTCCTTCTTCTTCTTCTTCTTCTTCTTCTTCTTCTTCTTAGGGAACATTGGGATCACGCAGTCAAGCTTCATCCACTTTAGGGATGCAGTTGAGGGTAGCTGCTTGACCAGCAGCACGGCAGACGTCTTTACGTCTTGGACGCAGTGGTCGCGAAAATATACTGACATGATTATAGGAAATGTAAGGCAAAGCCGTGACAGGTAGTCTCGAAGCTGGTGCACGTTGACAGCCTTTATATGAAACATCTTCTTCTCTGTTGATGTTCATGAAGTCTCTAGTGATTATCATCAACATAACACAATATAATGAAAAAAATGAACAAAACGGAATGCAATATAATGTATTACAGTTCAGTTCAACTCAATTCAGTACAATGTTATATAATTCAGTACAACTCAACACAATAAACTGTATGTAAACACTACGCTACACTACACCACACTACACCACACCACACCACACCGCACCATACCATACCACACCACACCACACCACACCATACCATACCATACCCACCACATCACACCACACTACACTAACTAAACTACACTGCGCTGAACAGCACTCCACCACACCACACCACACCACGCAACACCACACCACACCACACCACACCACACCACACCACGCAACACTACACTACACTATACTGCACTACACTACACTTCATTACACTACACTACACTTCACTACACTACACTACACTCCACTACACCACACTGCAAATACTGCACTACACTACACAACATTATACAACGCAGTAAAATACTTTACATTGCAATATATTTTAATACAATACAATTCTATACAATACAACACCCTCAAAAATGCAACACATCGCAAAGCAACACAGCACAAAACAACAGAAAACTCCACAGTTTAAAGTGTTGACAATTCTCTGCCTTCAAGTTACTCCTTGAACAGTTCGCGTGAGTTCACAAAGTGCAAAACAATATGCCTGGCAGTATTTTTACCTCTTCTTTTTTTATTTCTGTCTTTCTTTCTTTCTTTCTTTCTTTCTTACTTTCTTACTTTTCTTTCTTTCTTTCTTTCTTTCTTTCTTTCTTTTCCTTCTGTTCTTTCTTCTTCTACTCTTCTTTCTTTCTTCATCTGTCTGTCTGTCTGTCTGTCCTGTCTTCTGTCTGTCTGTCTTTTTTTTTATTTTACCTGTCTGTCTTCTTTTTGTTGTCTTCCTTCCTTCCTTTCTTTCTTTTTGTTTTACTTTTTTTCTTCTGTTTTTTTTTGTTGTGCTTTTCTTCTTCTCTCTCTGTCTTCTTCTCTCTCTCTCTCTCTCTCTCTCTCTCTCTCTCTCTCTCTCTCTCTCTCTCTCTCTCTCTCTCTCTCTCTCTCTCTCTCTCTCTCTCTCTCTCTTAGAAATGTGCCGAGACATTTTTAATAATCATGAACTTCTTGGGCTTGACAGCCCACAAAACAATGCTTTAATATTCAGCTGCTACCACAGGGTTTGATAATTGAATCTGTCCACTTTGCTGTTCCCTTTGACAAAACAAACCATGCGGAAAAAAACAACAACCTGGCACTTTTTTCTTGTTTTTCGAAAAGCGCAACTATTTTTTTGTTTAAGTTCGTTTTTGTTTTCTACTTGTCTGGTTTATTATATTGCTGTTTATTTTATTTGTTTTTTTTGTTTTTACTGTTTTGTTGTTGTTGTATTATATCCTTTTATCATTATGTTGTTTTATCATGTTTCTCTATGTTGTAGATAATATCTAAGTCTTTCAAATTAAGAACTTACCTTCCTCAAATACGTTATGAGAAAAAAGTGGATCTTTTAAAAAGTATGTACACATAATCATTATTGTCTCCATGGTACTTCAAAAAGCAATACATCTTTTTTTAACCTTTGCGTCTCAAGACTGAAGATTCAAGAACACTTTGATATAATCATTTTGAGAAAGTATTGCATATACACATTACAGAACACGCCCTTAACAATACATATTAAAGAGTAACACGCATTTAAAAGGCGACAGCACTCGATATTGCTTGATGTTTCTGCCCATATACACGCCCGCACAAACAGGTGTATGTACTCATACACGAACGCTTGTGCATACACACACAAACACACAAGCACACAAACATATACACACATATTCAAAACACACACACACACACAGAGGAACACACACATACACACACTAACACAAAGGCCACACACACACAAATACACAGAATGCACAACACACACACACACACACACACACACGCGCGCGCACACATACACACACACACACACACACACAAACAACACACACACACACACACAACACACACACACACACACAACACAACACATCACACACACACACACACACACACACACACACACACACACACACACACACACCACAACACAACACAACGATCGTCTAATAATCACTAGAAGTGAACAGACGTAAAATTGAAGTCAACAGCAACAGCAACACCCACACGCACGCACACACCCACACCCACATCCACAACCCCCTACACACACGCACGCACGCACGCACACACAAACTTACACACACATCGCAGGTATACGTGCCTGTATGCATGTATGGGAACATACTGTCTTGGTTCCAATGTCCTACATGCTCAAATATCTCCTTTTTTTGCCTAACAATTTCTCGTCCAAAACGAAGGTTAAAAGCTACCGATGATCAAAGATGTTGTTTTGTTACGGTATAGATAGCATTACAGTATGCAGCATGCTGGCTAATATTAAGAAAATTAATTGGTTTAGAGCCTCATTAATAGTTGAGCATCTTCAGTTAACTCCCCAACAGCTTCTCTCTCGTCTCTCTCTCTCTCCTCTCTCTCTCTCTCTTCTCTCTCTCTCTCTCTCTCCTCTCTCTCTCTCTCTCTCTCTCTCTCTCTCTCTCTCTCTCTCTCTCTCTTCTCCTCTCTCTTCGTCTTCTTCTTCTTCTCTCTCTCTCTCTCTCTCTCTCTCTCTCTCTCTATCTCTCCTCTCTCCCCTCTCTCTCTCTGCTTTAGTTTATTTCAGCTTCATTGTGTGTAGATTATACATTTATTTATGCTTGTTTGCCTGTTGGTTTCCTTGGTTCATGAGGGCCTGGTGTAAAGAAACCCTTAGCTTATCCATTTACCCTCATTAAAACATTCGAGTTCGAGTTCGAGTTCGAGTTCTCTCTCTCTCTCTCTCTCTCTCTCTCTCTCTCTCTCTCTCTCTCTCTTCTCTCTCTCTCTCTCTCTCTCTCTCTCTCTCTCTCTCTCTCTCTCTCTCTCTCTCTCTCCTCTCTCCCTTTGTGCTCCCTTCCAAAATTGCTCTTTATAATTATATTCCTTTTATAGGGTAGGGCGCTTTCTGCCTTGTCTTCTGATCTGCTTGTAACTTCGCGGGAGGTCTGCCTCCTCGTTTCAGCCGACACATTCCGACTTCAAAGCGGCTCATTTCTTGCACATAATGCATGCTGGGTATGTTTGTGTTTCCGTAACCCACTTAACGCTGACACGAATTACGGGATCTTTAATGTACATATTTTCAATCTTTGCATGCGTGGTACACGAAGAAGTTAAGGCACTGGCAGGTCTGCACTTGAAGCTGACATGGGAGATTGAAAAAATCCCACCCTTTATTCACAGAGATTTCCGCCGAAATTCGAACCTAAATTTCATGAACCCACGGTACTGTATTGAAGTCAGACGGTTTTAACCACTCGGCTAAAGTGTCCGCCAGACAGCTTCTAACAGAACTCTTTACTAAAAAGCTGCGGTGATATTATGTATGGGGGAAAACTGAAGGAAAATCACAAAGGCAGACATACAGACAGACAGACAGACAGACACTAGAGCAGACGCACGAATAGACATGGGGACTGAAACCCTAGACATCTTCTAATAAATCTACTAAAGCCGCTGTGATGTACACAGCTAACGATACACAGGGCACCTACAGAGGCAGACAGACGTTAGGACAGCGAGACACAGTGTGATTTTGTTTCGTCTCTCGGTTAAAGCTCCGTGGTTTACCTATGGTGTAATTCTTGCGTATGCGGCTTTTTACTCCTACCATTACGATAGCCGCATTCCAACTTCTGGGATACAGTTATGAATTAAGCCTTCCAAATTTTGCTAGGACAGACGGAAGGTATCTCTCTGGTTTTTTCCGATTTTCGACTGTTGCGGATTCTGTTGATGTCCAGATCCTCCTCACTTCATCTATCCCGTAGTCCCGTGGATCGTGTGGGCACCAATGAAGATTTTGCAACCAGCTTCCTCCACTCCCCAAGGTCCTCTGCTTTCCGTAGCAAATGGTTCCACCAAAGGCCTGTCAGTCCACGCTCTGATGTTGTCTTCCCATCGTGCACGTGCTCATGCAGAAGATCAAACACGCGTGTTAAAAATCCAATAATTCATGTCAGCATCTGGTGGGTTACAGAAGCACAAACATACCCAGCATGCATCCTGTATAAAAAGCAAGCTGCTGAGAAATCTGAATGTTTGCTAGGACCAGCAAGCAGACCTTACGTAGAAGCGCAAGCACAGAAGAACACAAAGCACTACACACCCCGCCCAATGAAGGAAGACAGAGAAGAGAAAACGTTTTCAAATAAATATTACACATCCACTCACAAGCCAAACTTCATCCACTATTGATTGAAGCCTGGGATTGGATTAGGGGGGAGACAGGACAGCCAAACATCCCGATGATGTTGATGAAGCCCAGGCAGGCTGCAGTAGCAAAGCCAATCAATGAGGGCGCATTAAAAAAATTTAAAAAATTTTGCCCACAGCCAAAGTCCCTTTGTCAGCAAACGAATATTGCAATGTCGGCGTTCTTGTTATTCCCCCAGAATTGTGTGTAACGTAACGTTTGGATCAATTATTTAAAAAGAAGAAAGAAAAATAGGAAATAGAGAAAGATCGAAAAAAGAGACATGGGAAGGAGGGAGAGAGGGAGGGAGGGAGAGATAGAGACAGACAGAGACAAAAGAGACAGAGAGAGACAGACAGAGACATAGAGAGACAGACAGAAAGACAGAGAAAAATGAAGTGAGAGGGAGAGAGTCTTGCTTCAAAACCATAAGAATATGCGCTCAATGCGTGCGTACGTGTGCGCGCGGGGGGTTTCTGTGTATGTGCACTCGTGTGTGTGTGTGTGTGTGTGTGTGCTCGCGCGTGCGCGCGCGCGTGCTTGCATGTGCGTGCATATGCACACGTACATACATGATACATGGGTGCGTACAATACAATGCTAGATAGATGTAAACATGAAGGCATCCAGTGCTTGCTTTATGCTGTATCGTATTTAACAGTATCATGACATAAATTATGACATTGAAAGTCCCTGATAAATTTCAGCCTAACTTAGTGTGTTGGATACACTGTTCTTGGATAGGTCACGATATCGGGTATGGGAGGTTTATTACCATGCAAATAGATGTTGCGCGTCAAAGCTCAGTTTACTAGCCATCTTTACAAAAAAACCACAACTAGCATATATCTTTTGTCCTTAAACAGATGGATGGATACATGACTACATCCTTGACATACACAGGCATGGATACGTTTAACCGTGTTTCGTTGTTAAGCATTCGCATCCATGTTGAGCAGAATATGTGATGGTGGAATAAAATTTTAAAAGGTTTTAGTCCCTGTTAAAACTGATGTGAATGGGGCAGCTGTGAGAAAAGAAGAAAAAAATCGTCCCTTTGCCTAGTATCTCCTTGTATGTTTTTTTTTTTCCAATTTTTATAGTCTCCGTTTAAATTGATGTGATTGGTATAACGGTGACTAAGAAAGCCAAAACGTTCCTTCGCCTATTATCTCCTTGTTTGGTTGT
>CM054141.1:64434339-64449339 GCA_028751875.1 Rapana venosa
TCTCAGCATTCAGAAGCACCGCGCTGTTCTGAAACTCTGGTTGCCTTGGCAACACGGACCGGCATTCCAGCAAAAAACTCACACGTTGATATTATAAAACAAGTGAGAGATGAAGATGGGAAAGAGGCGGTTAATCTCTGATCTTACAAACACTTCGAAAGATACGTTTCTGTTCTGTGTCTTTTCCTTTGTATTTGTGTCTGTGTCTGATCTTTTTTCATTTGTCTTTCTCTCTGTCTGATTGCGTCTCTTTGGTTATTTGTTGTTTGTTTGTTTGTTTGTGCTGCTTTGCTTTGATCTGTATGATTTCTAATTTCAAACGCTAACATCAAATTGGTTGGGAGTTGAGCTTTTTTACTTTTGTACACTGAAGTAGCCGCAAGCTGAAATTGAAAACTACTACTGTCCACATTGTAGGAATGAAAACAGGAAAACATGCAAAATTATAAAGGATAACATATTAAGAATGGTAAAAAGCACACACGCAAGATAAACTGAAATGGAATATAGATCCCATATCAAACGTCAAACACACACACGGACATACAGACAAACAGACACACACGTACAAAAAATGTATATATATAAAGGGGGACAGGCACACAGGCTGTCCCTCTTTCTCTCTTCTCTCTCTCTTCCTTCTCTCTCTCTCTCTCTCTCTCTCTCTCTCTCTCTCTCTCTCTCTCTCTCCTCTCTCTCTCTCTCTCTCCTCTCTCTCTCTCTCTCTCTCTCTCCCTCTCTCTCTCTAAAATATGTTTATATGTTTTGCATCCTTATAACTGTGCAATATTAAACAAAAACTAAATAAAAAAGTTTTTTTTTATTTTTAAAAGCAATAACAACGCCCACCACAGCTATGGGTACATGTATGCACATGTTCATTTCACGGAAGTTCATTCACCGAAGCATTTCAAGAGCCTGACTCCCCAAACAGGCCTCACACAGCATTGCCCACAGCTGCTGCGGTGATGTGAACGAGAAGAAAGAAGCAATAAAACAGAAATAAAAGTATACCAACAAATAACACCCACCCCCTCAGATAGAGAGACAAAGACGCAGATAGGAAGAATGGCAGATATAGACATACAGACATGCGCGCGCTAGCAGACAGACAGACAGACAAATATACAACACACACACACACACACGCGCGCGCGCGCGCGCGCGCGCACGCACACACACACACACACGCACGCACACACACACGCACGCACGCGCACACATACACACACACGCAAACACACACACACACGCGCGCACGCGCGCGCACGCACGCAAATACAAACACACACACATACGCGCGCGCGCACACACACACACGCACACACACACAGTCACCGCGGGCGGGTGCGCGCACGAGTAAATGAAGGAGAGAGAAGGAGAGAGAGAGAGAGAGAGAGAGAGAGAGAGAGAGAGAGAGAGAGAGAGAGAAGGACAGACAGACAGACAGACAAAGAGACAAGATAGGACAGAGAAGGACAGACAGACAGACAAACATACAGACACACAAACAGACAGACAGATACATATAGAGACACACAAACTCACAGACAGACACACAGACTTACAGACAGACACACAGACAGACAGACATATCTAACACAGGCTAAAAGGTTTGTCACTGAATGACGTCAACAACACGTCAACAGCAATATAAAAACAATGTTATCCTTTGAAATGTCATAATATGCCGAGAGTGTCAGGAATCCATGAAAAGTTTTCAACGTAACAACTTGTATTCTCCGCAATAATGTTTTGTGAATGTCTGTATTGCTAAGATTTTGTTAACATTTTTGCGTGCTGTGCATGTGCAAGTCTATAACTGGATAAATATGGTGTGTTTTTCATTTAGTGTTTATACTCCAAGTATACACTGGAAGAACAAAAACAGGAAAAGCAATACAACTACAATCACTCACCCGGTCCCCCTAAACAATCGATGGTAATCTTACTTACACTCTCCCTACAACATAGACACATATACTCGTACACAGGGTAGCCCATTGTTTTGGATCAAAATATGTTAGGGATTAACAAAAACAAATAACTTGTGCGCGCACACACACAAATACACACAGACACACAGAGACAGAGACAAACACACACAGACACACACATACACACACACAATGTACCATCTGGAAATTAAAAAAAAAAATGACTTGACCTAACACACACTCTGCCTCTGTCTCTGTCTCTGTCTGTCTCTGTTTGCGTGTATCTGTCTCTGTCTGTCTGTCTCTCTGTCTCCACCCCCCCCCCTCTCTCTGTCTCCTCTCCCCTTTCCTTCTCATCCCTCTCTACCTCTTTCAATCTGTCTTTTTGTGTCTGTCTTCCAGTCTGTCTGTCTGTCTGTCTGTCTGTCTGTCTCTCTCTCTCTCACACACACACACACACACACACACACACACACACACACACACACACACACACACACACACACACACACACACACACACACACAAACCCAGGAGACTGACTACCCACAGACAAGCAGGGAAAAAAATCTAACGGTCAAGTTTCTCACGAAGATGAACATCATCACCCCCTCCCCCACCCACCACCACCACCACCACCACCACCGTCACCACCACCCACCACCATCATCATCGCTGTTTCTTTAGCATTCAGCCGCACTGAGATGTTTCGAAACTTTGGTTTCCTCGACAACAGCGCCATTCTAGTGAGGGAAAAAGAGAGCACTAAAACAAGGGCTATAGATGAAATAACAAGGCCTATAGATGAAATAACAAGGGCTATAGATGAAATAACAAGGCCTATAGATGAAATAACAAGGGCTATAGATGAAATAACAAGGCCTATAGATGAAATAACAAGGCCTATAGATGAAATAACAAGGGCTACAGATGAAATAACAAGGGCTACAGATGAAATAACAAGGGCTATAGATGAAATAACAAGGGCTACAGATGAAATAACAAGGGCTATAGATGAAATAACAAGGGCTATAGATGAAATAACAAGGGCTATAGATGAAATAACAAGGGCTATAGATGAAATAACAAGGGATATAGATGAAATAACAATGGCTACAGATGAAATAACAAGGGCTATAGAGGGATATAGATGAAATAACAAGGGCTAAAGAGGAAATAACAAGGGCTAAAGATGAAATAACAAGGGCTATAGATGAAATAACAAGGGATATATAGTGTGGTTGACCACTCTACAATCGTATACGTATTGTCATTGTTCTTTCTTGTCTTTGTTGGCTTGTTCCTCTGTGTTTCTTACATATACGATTCTTTTGTTGCTGCCTGATGATATACTTCTATACTCCAAGCATGTGCTGTAAAAGAAATAGGTTACAACGATATGTATTTGATAAAAACAAAACAAAGCAAACTTAAAAGGACACATCTCTAAAGACAAAAACGCCATTCAGAAAAAAACAACCGTAGACATACACGCACACGGATACATACATATATATATATATATATATATATATAATATATATATATATATATATATATAAAATATTATTATATATATATATATATACAAAAAAACCACAGAAGTACATATATAGAAACACACATATGCATAGTACACACACAAACACACACACACACGCACACACAACAACACACACACACACACAACAACACACACACACACACACACAACACACACCCGTATGCACACACGCACGCACACACACATAGTGTCTGTGTACGTTTGTGAGTGGAGTGGTGTGAATACATGCGCTGGTGCATGTATCCGTGTGCGTGCGCGTGTGTGTGTATATACGCAAGCATGTATGCGTGTGCATGTAATAATAATAATAATATATGGAATTTATATAGCGCTGAATCTTGTAAAAAAACAAACAAATCGAAGCGCTTGTACTCAATCATTTACAGGCATGCAACTCTCCTTAAACATAATGAGCAACAGATTTCAAATCCATGCGCGCGCACTACGCACGCACACGCACGCACAACGCACGCACACACACCACACACACACCACACACACACACACACACACACACACACACACACACACACACACACACACACACACACACACACACACACACACACGGAACAACACTTAGAAGGTGAAAGATGCTGTTGAAAATTAGGGACAGATATGTGGGGGGAAAGTCTCAGGTAGGAAATAAGTGTGTTTTGAGGCTGGATTTGAAGGAATCAAGTTAAGGCTTTTGACGAAGTGAAAGAGGGAGGTCATTCCAGGTGGATGGACCAGAAACAGAGAAGGAGCGACGGCCAACAGTGGTTTGTTTTAATCTGGGTGTTCGAAAGCACAAAGTATCTGCGGCTGAACGAAGGGAACGGGATGGAGTGTACATGGATCGGTGGTCTAGAGGTAACGCGCCTGTCTAGAAAGCGAAAAGTCCGGGTCTGAAGTGTGCGGCGGTTCGTACCCCGTTTGGACCGGAAATTTTTCCCCCATCCATTAGACCATGAGTGGTGGTCTGGGCGCTAGTCTTTCGGATGAGACGATAAACCGAGGTCCCGTGTGTTACACGTAATTATTTAGCGCACGTAAAAAAACCCACGGCAACAAGAGAGTTGTCCCTGGCAAAATTCTTAGAAAAAAGCCACTCTGATAGGGAAACAAATACAGCTGCAGCAAAAAAAAAAAAAAAAAAAAAAAAAAAAAAAGGGGAAAGGGTGGCGCAGCGCTAAGTGGTGACGCGTTCTCCCGCTCTCCCCGGGGAGAGCAGCCCGAATTTCACGGAGAGAAATCTGCCGTGACTTAAAGTGGTATGAAATAAAATCTGAGCGCTTTGATTTGTTGCTTTACAAGATTCAGCGCTATATAAATTCCATACATTACAGGTGAAGACAGTTACAGAGATAAGAGGGTGCAGATTTGTGGAGACATTTGAAACAGAGGGTATTGATTTTATACTCCAGTCTTTGTGAGACAGGCAACCAGTGAAGAGATCGCAGAAGAGGAGTGATGTGTTCAGGTTTTTTCTTTCTTAGGACCAGTCGAGCTGCAGAGTTCTGTATGCGTTGAAGAGAGTGGATAGATGATACTGGTAGGCCAGCCAAAAGAGAATTACAGTAGTCTAAACGTGAAAGAATGAGAGATGTGACAAGCTTGGATGTTGCATCAGTGGACAGATACTTGCGAATCGCGCTTATGCGCCGTAATTGATAGTAGCAAGACTGGCAGGTCTGGGTGATGAATTTTTTCATAGAGAGTGTGTTGTCAAGAACTACTAAATACTTCACAGAGTTTGACAAAGGAACTGACGTATTGCCGAATTCTATTGAAGTTTTTGTGATAGAGGAAAGTTTATGTTGGGTCCCTATGAGCATGGCATGTGTACTTATTTGTACGTGTGCATGTTTGTGTGCGAGCGCATGTGTCCGTGCGTGCGTGTGCATGTGTGTATACGTGCACATAAATATAATGCATACGCTTCTGCAAGCTAGTGCGAATGCATGCCTCTTTTCTTGCTGGCACACCCGCTACTTTACCTCGTTGTCTGCTAGTGCATTTTTCTGCACAGCAAGGGGAGACCAGTCTCAGCGGACCACTCAGCCCCCACCTCTCAGCCAGGCGTTTCCATGCAATGACTCCCCAGACAACTTCTAACCTCAACCATTCCATGAAGCTGCTGAGATGGGCACTGGGCAAAGCATGTAACAGAATCCACCAGCTTAAAAGCAAAAAAAGAAAGATAATGGGATGGAAAGACAGACAGACAGACACACAGACAGACAGACAGGCAGTCAGACAGGCAGGCAGCCAGATATACAGACAGCCAGACACGTATCACGAGTGAAAGAGAGAAACAGAGATGGATAGATAGAGATAGATAGATAGATAGATAGATAGATCGATAGATAGATGGACAGACAGAAAGACATATAGATAGATAGATCGATCGATAGATAGATAAATCGATATATATAAAATATATATATATATAATATATATATATATAAATAAGAGAGAGAGAGAGAAAAGAGAGAGAGAGAGAGAGAGGCAGATAGACGACAGACAGACAGACAGATACAGACAGACACATGGCGAAAGAGATACAAACAAACAGACAGAGACAGACAGAGGCATAAGACAGAAACACAGAGACAGGGGCAGAGATAGAGGAGAAAGAGAGAAAGAGAAAGCCATAACAGAAAGAAAACAAAAACCAGTACAGAAACAACAACGGAACAGAAACAGAGATACATACAGAGACGAACAGCGAGGCAGGCAGGGACAAGGCATACATGAATTAGACATCAAGAGAGATAGAGAGAGAGATAGAGTGAAGAGAGAGAGAGAGAGAGAGAGAGAGAGAGAGAGAGAGAAGAAGACAGACAGACAGACAGACAGACAGACAGAGACAAGACAGAAGACAGACAGACAGACAGAGACTGAGGCAGAGACAGAGCCAGAGAAACAAAAACAGACAGCGAGACAGAGACAAAACAGAGACAGAGGCACAGACACAGAGACAGAAAAATAAGAGACGGACACATAGAGACAGAGACAGAGAGACGGGGTGGGGGGGTGGTGGGGGTGAGACAAATAAACAGACAGAGGGAGACGGAAAGAGCACAGGGGGGGGGGGGGGGGGGGGGGGGGGGGGGGGGGAGACAGAGAAAGACAAGGGGAGAGAGCTTACAGAGACAGAGACAGACAGAGAGACTGAAACACAGAGAGAGAGTGGGAGATGAGATACAAAGACACAGAGAGAGAGAGAGACAGAGACAGAGAGAGAGAGAGAGAGAGAGAGAGAGATCATAAATTGTCCTCTGTTTACCCCAATCTTGTTTTTATATAGAGAAAGGAATAAAGAAACATTGTGGCATTTTTACATCCAGCCGTCAAGCAAGAAAAATCAATAACAAAAAAACAACAACAACAACAAAACCAACCAAAAAAAAGCCACGGAAATAAACAAAAGATCTGAAACAAAACAAATCAAACAGTAATATCAGAATGAAAAGAAAATACACAAAAAAATATATTTATACATCAGTAAAGGAAAGAAACATAATAAAAGGAAATGCGGAGAAATCAGAATGAAAAGAAAATGTGAAATACACTCATTAGTAAGAAAAGAAACAAACAATGAAAGGAAATGTAGAGAAAAGAAAGAGACTCCCCCCCCCCCCCCCCACCACACAAAAAAAAAAAAGAAGAAAAGAATGGTAATAAACATCTTCAAATTTTCTGTTGTCAACATGACTTCATTCAAACACAAGCCAAAAGAAAACAATCACACAGAACACAGAGGAAAAACACATCAGGGAAAGAAAAGTGAGGAGTAAGGAGCAATTAACGGAGGGAGCGCTGTTGTCAAACAGCGAGAGAGGAAGATGACGAGGCAACAGACAGACAGACAGACTGACAGACAGATAGACAGAAAGACGAGCACACAGACAAACAGACAGACAAGTAGGCAGACAAACAGACAGGCAGAGATTCAGGCAGGCATACAGGAAGGCAGGTAGGTAGGTAGGTAGGCAGTAATGTAAGCAGACAGACAGATAGATACACAGACAGACAAACAGACAGGTAGATAGACAGACAGGCATAAAACAGACAGACAGGCAGGCACACAAAGACGGGGTAGGCAGAAAGACAGACAAACAAACAGACAGGCAGAAAAACAGACAGACAGACAGACAGGCACACAGACAGACATGTAGGCACACAGACAACCAAACAGACAGGCAGAAAGACAGAGAAAGACAGACAGACTGACAGACAGACAGACAGACAGACAGACAGGCGGGCAGGCAGAGAGGCGAGGCAACACACATCTTTCATTCAGATTATAAGAGATAAACACTAATGGGCTTGTTTACATCCAACCTCGCTGTTATTGGGAATTTCTTTTTTTTAAATCATAATACCAATCATTTCCAACAAGCCAAGAACGAAAATCCCGAAAAAAACAACAACAAAAACATGAAAAACCCCAAACCCCAACCAAACGAACAAACAACGAAAACAATGTATCCATCTCTACATAGGGAACAAACAAATAAGACTTTATAGATTTTTTTTAAAGCAAGCAAAAACCCCCGTTTAAATCTATAAAGAAAATAGTATTGTAGCAGACAAAGACACAGACATACACTCACACACACACATACATACACACACACACACACACAAATACACACACACACATACACGCGCGCGCGCGCGCGTGCGCCCGTGCACGTAACAGAGAGACAGAGAGAGAAAGCGAGAAAGAGAGAGAGAGAGAGAAGGAGAGAGAGAGAGAGAGAGAGAGAGAGAGAGACAGACAGTCAGTCAGTCAGACAGACAGACAGACAGACAGAGACAGAGAGACAGAGACACACAGAGACACACAGAGACATAAATACAGAGAGAGAAAGAGAGAGAGAGAGAGAGAGAGAGAGAGAGAGAGAGAGAGAGAGAGAAGAAGACAGACAGACAGACAGACAGACAGACAGACAGACAGAAACACAGAGAGACACAGAGAGACAGAGAAAAAGCGAAAAGACAGACAGAGAAGTAGACAGTTTTTAATCTGACTAAAAGACAATGACACATACAGAAATGTATACAGACAGACACAAAGACCTAATTAATGAAAGAGACACAGACAGGATGAAAAGAAAAGCTAACAGAAAAAGGACGAGAGGGGGGGGGGGGGGGGGGGGAAGGGGGAAGGGAGTAGAAGATTAAACAAAAGGGAAAATTGCAAATAGTCAAAACAACATTGAGACGCAAACAGAGATAAATTTACAACAAAGCATAGAGGACACACAAACACAGACATAAAAACAAAGACAGACAAAAACACGTCAAAAACAAAGAATACGCCAACTAGAGATTTATACACACAAACAGTAACCCCCCCCCCCCCCCCCCCCAACCCTCAACATTTTAAGTTTTCTTACAAAGTTGAAATTTATCACACACACCCACCACCACCATCATCACCACCACCATCATCACCATCATCATCGCTGTCTGCTAAGCATTCCGATGCCCTGTAATGTTCTGAAACTCTGGTTGCCATGGCAACACTGGCATTCAAGGGAGAAAATAAAAGGGAAAATAAGAAGCAACAATGGATGTAGATCAAATAGCAGGGTGGGGAGAGTGGCTTCTTTTTTTATAACCTTACACAGATTCCAAAACTTAGTTCTGTTAGGGTTGTAGTATTTTTGTGTCGTGTTGTCAAGGCCAATAGTTGGGTTAGCTTTGGTTGTAAGCAAAACTTCCACAGTGTTCATTAACCAGGTTATTATTCTTTAAATGTTATGTTTGGGTTTGTGTTTATCCCTAACAAGCTGCCAGCATATTAGCGTGTGTCCTTCATTATCAAAGAACAAAATGAACCCTGTACAATCGGAGTATGGCGGCTTGACAAAATAAGCAGACACACATACAGGCAGAACGGGACGGGGTAGCCTAGTGGTCAGAACATTGCGCTGGCAATCGGACCACCCGGGTTCGATTCCCGTTCAAGGGGATATTTTCCCCTGGAGTTAACATCAGTGCAGACTCCACAATCTCCAAAGTCCTTCGGATGAGACTATAAACCGAGGCCCCGTGTGCGAACGCACGCAGAACATCTTGCACACACTTTAAATCCTGTTCCGCTTTTCGTAAGAGTAGGCCATTGTGTGCCGGTGGGAACAGATGACATAATTTACAAAACCACATACACACGGGGACTGGATGTAAAAAAGCAATAAATGCTTATTCCATTATCCTCGATATAAATTATTTTTTAAAAGATGCAGACAGACAGGAGAGAACAGAGATTTACAGACCTTATCAATCAAAGAGACAGAGACAGAAGAAAAGTGACAGAAAAGAGAAGGGTGTAGCAGGTTAAACAAAAACGAAAGTGCATAAAAAGTAAAAACAACCTTGAGATAGGAACAAAGACATATATACCACAGAGCACAGCAGCAGACACACAGACATAAAAACACAGACCAGCAACAAACACACATCAAAAACAAAGACAGAATACGCCAGCTAGAGATTTATATAGACAAGCAGTAAAAACACCCCCGCCCCCCTCCCCCCGCTCCCTCCTCAACATTTAAGTTTTCTTACAAAGTTGAATTTTATCACACACACCCACCACCACCATCATCACCATCATCATCACTGTCTGCTAAGCATTCCGAAGCCCTGTAATGCTCTGAAACTTTGGTTGCCATGGCGAAACTGGCATTCAAGGGAGAACATAAAAGAGGAAATAAGAAGCAACAATGGATGTAGATCAAATAGCAGGGTGAGGAGAGTGGCTTCTTTTTTTATAACCTTACACAGATTCCAAAACTTAGTTCTGTTAGGGTTGTAGTATTTTTGTGTCGTGTTGTCAAGGCCAATAGTTGGGTTAGCTTTGGTTGTAAGCAAAACTTCCACAGTGTTCATTAACCAGGTTATTATTCTTTAAATGTTATGTTTGTGTTTATCCATAACAAGTTGCCAGAATCTTAGCGTGTGTCCTTCATTATCAAAGAACACGATGGATCCTATAAAATTGGAGTATGGCTGTTTGACAGACATGCAGACAGACAGGAGGAAACAGAGATTAACAGACTTTATCAATCAAAAAGACAGGCAGAGAAGAAAGATGACAGAATAGAGAAGGGTGTAGCAGGTTAAACATGAACGAAAGTGCATAAAAAGTAAAAACAACCTTGAGATAGGAACAGAGACAACTATACCACAGAGGACAGCAGCAGAAACACACACAGACCTAAAAACACAGACCAGCAACAAACACACATCAAAAACAAAGACAGAATATGCCAACTAGAGATTTATATAGACAAGCCCTAAAAAAACAACACCCCCTCCCCCCTCAACATTTAAGTTTTCTTACAAAGTTGAATTTTATCACACACACCCACCACCACCATCATCACCATCGTCATCGCTGTCTGCTAAGCATTCCGATGCCCTGTAATGTTCTGAAACTCTGGTTGCCCTAGCAACACTGGCTTTCAAGGGAGAAAATAAAAGGGAAAATAAGAAGCAACAATGGATGTAGATCAAATAGCAGGGTGAGGAGAGTGGCTTCTTTTTTTATAACCTTACACAGATTCCAAAACTTAGTTCTGTTAGGGTTGTAGTATTTTTGTGTCGTGTTGTCAAGGCCAATAGTTGGGTTTGCTTTGGTTGTAAGCAAAACTTCCACAGTGTTCATTAACCAGGTTATTATTCTTTAAATGTTATGTTCGGGGTTGTGTTTATCCCTAACAAGCTGCCAGAATCTTAGCGTGTGTCCTTCATTATCAAAGAACAAAATGAACCCTGTACAATCGGAGTATGGCTGCCTGACAAAATAAGCAGACACACATACAGGCAGAAAGATGCAGACAGACAGGAGGAACCAGAGATTAACAGACCTTATAAATCAAAGAGACAGAGACAGAGTTAACATGACAGAAAAGACAAGGGAGTAGCAGATTAAATATAAACGAAAGTGCATAAAAAATAAAAATACAACCTTGAGATAGGAACAGAGACAAATATACCACAGAGCACAGCAGCAGACACACAGACACAGACATAAAAACACAGACCAGCAAAACTCACATCAAAAACAAAGACACAATACGCCAACTAGAGATTTATATAGACAAGCAGTATAAAAAAGCACCCCCCCCCCCACTCTTCCCTTAACATTTTAAGTTTTCTTACAACATTAAATTTATCATACAACACACACACACACACACACACACACACACACACACACACACACACACACACACACACACACACACACACATCACCACCACCACCATCACCATCATCGCTGCATGCTAAGCATTCCGATGCCCTGTAATGTTCTGAAACTCTGGTTGCCCTGGCAACACTGGCATTCAAAGGAGAAAATAAAAGGGAAAATAAGAAGCAACAATGGATGTAGATCAAATAGCAGGGTGAGGAGAGTGGCTTCTTTTTTTATAACCTTACACAGATTCCAAAACTTAGGTCTGTTAGGGTTGTAGTATTTTTGTGTCGTGTTGTCAAGGCCAATAGTTGGGTTAGTTTGGTTGTAAGCAAAACTTCCACAGTGTTCATTAACCAGGTTATTATTCTTTAAATGTTTTGTTCGGGGTTGTGTTTATCCCTAACAAGGTGCCAGCATCTTAGCGAGTGTCCTTCATTATCAAAGAACAAAATGAACCCTGTACAATCGGAGTATGGCGGCTTGACAAAATAAGCAGACACACATGCAGGCAGAACGGGACGGGGTAGCCTAGTGGTTAGAATACTGCGCTGGCAATCTGACGACCCGGGTTCGATTCCCGTTCAAGGGGATATTTTCCCCTGGAGTTAACATCAGTGCAGACTCCACAATCTCCAAAGTAATAATAATAATAATAATAATAATGTATGGAATTTATATAGCGCTGAATCTTGTAAAGCAACAAATCAAAGCGCTCAAGGTCAAAGTCAAAGTCAAAATCAAAGTCCTTCGGATGAGACTATAAACCGAAGTCCCGTGTGCGAACGCACGCAGAACATCTTGCACACACTTTAAATCCTGTTCCGCTTTTCGTAAGAGTAGGCCATTGTGTGCCGGTGGGAACAGATGACATAATTTACAAAACCACATACACACGGGGACTGGATGTAAAAAAGCAATAAATGCTTATTCCATTATCCTCGATATAAATTATTTTTTAAAAGATGCAGACAGACAGGAGAGAACAGAGATTTACAGACCTTATCAATCAAAGAGACAGAGACAGAAGAAAAGTGACAGAAAAGAGAAGGGTGTAGCAGGTTAAACAAAAACGAAAGTGCATAAAAAGTAAAAACAACCTTGAGATAGGAACAAAGACATATATACCACAGAGCACAGCAGCAGACACACAGACATAAAAACACAGACCAGCAACAAACACACATCAAAAACAAAGACAGAATACGCCAGCTAGAGATTTATATAGACAAGCAGTATAAAAAAAACACCCCCGCCCCCCTCCCCCCACTCCCTCCTCAACATTTAAGTTTTCTTACAAAGTTGAATTTTATCACACACACCCACCACCACCATCATCACCATCATCATCACTGTCTGCTAAGCATTCCGAAGCCCTGTAATGCTCTGAAACTTTGGTTGCCATGGCGAAACTGGCATTCAAGGGAGAACATAAAAGAGGAAATAAGAAGCAACAATGGATGTAGATCAAATAGCAGGGTGAGGAGAGTGGCTTCTTTTTTTATAACCTTACACAGATTCCAAAACTTAGTTCTGTTAGGGTTGTAGTATTTTTGTGTCGTGTTGTCAAGGCCAATAGTTGGGTTAGCTTTGGTTGTAAGCAAAACTTCCACAGTGTTCATTAACCAGGTTATTATTCTTTAAATGTTATGTTTGGGGTTGTGTTTATCCCTAACAAGCTGCCAGCATCTTAGCGAGTGTCCTTCATTATCAAAGAACAAAATGAACCCTGTACAATCGGAGTATGGCGGCTTGACAAAATAAGCAGACACACATACAGGCAGAACGGGACGGGGTAGCCTAGTGGTTAGAATACTGCGCTGGCAATCTGACGACCCGGGTTCGATTCCCGTTCAAGGGGATATTTTCCCCTGGAGTTAACATCAGTGCAGACTCCACAATCTCCAAAGTAATAATAATAATAATAATAATAATAATAATGTATGGAATTTATATAGCGCTGAATCTTGTAAAGCAACAAATCAAAGCGCTCAAGGTCAAAGTCAAAGTCAAAATCAAAGTCCTTCGGATGAGACTATAAACCGAAGTCCCGTGTGCGAACGCACGCAGAACATCTTGCACACACTTTAAATCCTGTTCCGCTTTTCGTAAGAGTAGGCCATTGTGTGCCGGTGGGAACAGATGACATAATTTACAAAACCACATACACACGGGGACTGGATGTAAAAAAGCAATAAATGCTTATTCCATTATCCTCGATATAAATTATTTTTTAAAAGATGCAGACAGACAGGAGAAAACAGAGATTTACAGACCTTATCAATCAAAGAGACAGAGACAGAAGAAAAGTGACAGAAAAGAGAAGGGTGTAGCAGGTTAAACAAAAACGAAAGTGCATAAAAAGTAAAAACAACCTTGAGATAGGAACAAAGACAAATATACCACAGAGCACAGCGGCAGACACACAGACATAAAAACACAGACCAGTAACAAACACACATCAAAAACATAGACAGAATACGCCAGCTAGAGATTCATACAGACAAGCAGTAAAAACACCCCCCCCTTTCCTCCCCCCGCTCCCTCCTCAACATTTAAGTTTTCTTACAAAGTTGAATTTTATCACACACACACCACCACCACCATCATCACCATCGTCATCGCTGTCTGCTAAGCATTCCGAAGCCCTGTAATGTTCTGAAACTCTGGTTGCCATGGCAACACTGACATTCAAGGGGAGAAAATAAAAGGGAAAATAAGAAGCAACAATAGATGTAGATCAAATAGCAGGCTGAGGAGAGTGGCTTCTTTTTTTATAACCTTACACAGATTCCAAAACTTGTTCTGTTAGGGTTGTAGTATTTTGGTGTCGTGTTGTCAAGGCCAATAGTTGGGTTAGCTTTTGTTGTGAGCAAAATAGCCAAAATGTTCATTACCAGATTATTATTCTTTTGAATTTTATGTGGGAGATTACTTTTATCCACAACAAGCACCTGGTATCTCAGGCTGTATCATTCATTATTAAAGAACAAAATGAATCCTAGATCCTATTCAAACGGAATATGGCTACCTGTACAGCGAGGTATTTGGAAGTAATCATTATATAATCAAAACCAGCTATTCAAATACAAACAAACAGAGAGGAACACAATGAGAGTGAGAGAGAGAGAGAGATTTTCAAGATTTCAAGATTTCAAATGTTTAATGTGTTTTGGCCATAGGCATACATACACATTGAGGGAGGGTGGAGATGGGGTGGTCCATTAATGTATGACAACCGAAATATAATAACCTTTTCCCAATCAGAATACAAAGTACAACCTATTTGTATCTACAAA
>CM054141.1:64454339-64456839 GCA_028751875.1 Rapana venosa
AAAGAAGAGGAGGAGGAAGAGAAAGAGGAGAAGGAGGAGGAGAAGGAGGAGGAGAAGGATGAGGAAGAGAGGAGAAGGAGGAGGAAGAGAGTAGGAGGAGGTGGAAGAGAGGAGGAGGAGGAGGAGAAGAGGAGGAGGAAGAGGGAGAGGAGGAGAAGGAGGAGGAAGAGGAGGAGAGGAGGAGGACGAGAGGAGGAGGGTAGGAGAAGGAGGAGGAAGAGGATGACCAGAAAAAGGAGGAGGAGAAGAAGAATAAGACGAAGAAGAAGAAGAAGAAGACGAAGAAGAAATACGAAATACGAAATTTTATTTAAAGAGGGTAATAGATTAAGTACAATGACTTTTTTTTCATCCAGCCCTCAAAAAGGAAAAAAAAAGTATTAACACCAAAGTAAAGCAATATATTTGAAAAAAAAGGAAAGGAAAAGAGTAAAGGAAACAACAAAAGAGAAAATACACCAAGAATATACAAATACATCAAGAACAAGAAGGTAGTAATGTCGTCACTATCGTCGACGCCAATGTAGTAGTAGTAGTAGTAGTAGTAGTAGTAGTAGTAGTAGTAGTAGTAGTAGTAGTAGAGATAATGATGTTCTACTATGCGGGGTAGTGATGACAATAGCAGTGCCAACGATGATGATGGTTATAATAAAAACGACAGATGAGGATAATGACAAAAAAAAGAGAGTGGGTAGGGAGAGAGAGAGAGAGAGAGAGAGGAGAGAGAGAGAGGAGAGAGAGAGAGAGAGAGAGAGAGAGAGAGAGAGAGAGAGAGAGAGACAGACAGACAGGCAGACAGATAGACAGACAGACAGACAGATAGACAGACAGAGACAATGAGGGAGAGTTTCCAAATACAAGATGACATAGAAGAAGAAGAAGAAGAAGAAGAACAACAACAACAACAACAACAACACCAACAGCAGCAAACGAACAGCAACAACAACAATACCAAGAAGAAGGGGAAAAAAACAAGAACGAGAGAGAGAGAGACAGACAGACAGACAAACAGACAGACAGGCAGACAAACAGACAGAAAGACAGGCAGGTACAGAGACAGAGACAGAGATACAGAGAGTGATAAGCCAAGCACATGTTCTGTAATAGAAACAGTTTTTAATCAACAAACAAAACAAAATTGTTTATAGTTGTGCTGTTAATATAACACTCTCATAAACAAATGATACTGCTCTTAAAGCAAGAATGCAAGAAACAGGTATTGACTTAGAGACAAAGAACAATTCTTCAAAACTGCACACGCACGCACCCACGCACGCATGCACGCACGCACGCACGCACGAACACAAACACACGCGCACGCACGCACGCAGGTTCGCAGGATAGCCTGCCGGTTAGAGTGATGGGCCTTGCGCTAGTGATCTGCTGACCCGGGTTCGAATCTAGTTCAAGAGGATTTTTGCTCTAAAGTTAACATCAGTGCAAACACACGCGGAACATCTTGCGCACACGTCAAAACCCGTTCCGCTTTTCAGAAGTGTAGGCCATTGTGTGCCCGTGGGAACGGATGACAAAATTTGCAAAACTACATACATACAGGGACTGGATGTAGAAAAGCATATGAGTGCTTATTCCATTACACTCGAAATAAAAATTAGTAAAACAAATTTTTTTTAAAATGCACGCACACACGCACGCACACACGCACACACACGCACGCACACACACATCATCTGATATCAATATTTAGTGAAAGGATGTTAATCTGAAGAACTACTACTACTACTACTACTACTACTACTACTACTACTACTACTACTACTACTACTACTACTACACACACACTAGTTCCGACTCAAGTCACTGGAAAGTTCTTCGTGTAATACTAAAAAGCTCAGAACGTTTTGCGCACACGTTAAAACAGGTCCTACCTTTGGAAAGAGGAGAAAACTGTGTGCTGAGGGGAACAGGTGACACAAACATTAAAAACACCGTACTCACAGATGGACTGGGGTGTAATTTTTATTTAAAAAAAAGCACATGAGTGTTTATCCCATTATCCTTGAAATTAAAGATTAAACACATAGATGAATAACACACACACACACACACACACACACACACACACACACACACACACACACACACACACACACACACACACACACACACACACACACACACACACACACACACACACAACACGCACACACACATACACATACACCCACACTCTCTCTCTCTCACACACATTTTCTCTCTCTCTCCAATACACACATACAGATACTCTCTCTATCACACACACACACACACAAACACACACACACACTTACACTCACACACAAACACACACAAATACTCTCTCTCTATCATACACACACACGCGCACATACACACGCGCGCGCGCGCGCGCGCGCATCATGTTGTTTTACAAGGGAAGAAGGCAATCAACAGTTCACAGGCACGCTCTAACACTGGAGTCCCTGTGTATTCCACAAGTACCATCAGAGAATTAGGAAGGAGGAACAGGCTTTGCTGACAA
>CM054141.1:64461839-64471839 GCA_028751875.1 Rapana venosa
CACCTTTTTTTTAATTGTTGTGCTACAAACTGCCTCTTGTCTATCACTCTCTTTGTTTCTGCCTCGTTCCTGTTTTCTTTCTGTCTACCCCTTCTTGTCTATTGTCTGCCTTCTTGGTCCATTCTCCTGCCTTTTTTTTTTTCCAGAAAGACTTACAGGTTAACTATTCTCTCTTGTGCCGAAGTCGGATGAGCTGGGCCTGACTTGTCAGGTGCTTATAAGAGACAACAATACTTGACAAACAGACAGACAACCAGACAAATAGACACACAGACAAAATAGACAGACAGAATACACAGACACATAGACAGACACACAAAATAGGCAGACATACAAATACACAGACAGCTTTGTTTGTACTCGACGAAGAAGAAAAATGAAAAGTTGTATAGTTGCTGTTGTTGCTGTTGTTGTTGTTGCTGTTGTTGTTGTTGTCGTCGTCGTCGTCGTTGTTTTTGTTGCTTTTAAGATCAGACATCAAAGAGAACATATTCTGCCAATAATGGGAAGCATTTTAATTTTGCATTTTTGTATTTCTGTTTCTTATATCTGCTGGCACATAAATCACTGACTTTCACGTCCATGCCAATCTGCTAGATGGGATACAGAATGATTTAAAGTAGACAGCTTCATCTCTCGTCTGTAAGCTATTTTGATGCACGCAGCTTTCCGATTAAACAAAATCATGCAATGTTCAAAAATGGGTAAAAAAAGGAAATATAATTATCTGGGGGGAAAGAGATGATTTATTTCCTATTACAGACAGCACTTACAGATTTATGACGGTGATGATTCTCTGTGAATGTCTTTTTCGTGTGTAAAACGTTTCTCTCAAGATTTTCTGAAATGCACTTAATGAGAAAAACCAGACACACTGGAGTGTTTTCGTTCTTGTTGTTTCACTTTTGCTTGTTTGTTTGCGTGTTTGTTTCATGTTTCTTATTAGTACTTTGGAGGGGTTGTCTGGTGCAGGTTTTTTTCTCCATTTTTTGTGTGTTTTGTTTGTTTTGTCTGTTTGTACATGAATGTTTGTGTCTAGGGGATCTTGCTTTTCTTTAAAAAAAAAAAGTGTTATTATAGATAAAAGCATACAGATAATGCTGCAACTGTAGCTTAGATAAGAAGGTAGTTACATTGCTTTTTAGCGTTGTTTTCGATGTATGAGATTTCACAATAATGACCGAAAATTGTATTATTGTTATCATTGCTTTTTTAAAAATTATTATTACTATTACTTTTACTACTACTACTACTACTACTACTACTACTACTACTACTACTACTACTACTACTACTACTACTACTACTACTACTACTGCTACTACTACTACTACTACTACTACTACTAGTAGTAGTAGCAGCAGCAGCAGCAGCAGCAGCATCTGCATCATCATCATCATCAGCAGCAGCATCATTTATCATCATTCATCATCATTATTTATTATTATTATTATTATTATTATTATTATTATTATTATTATATTATTAATTATTATTATTATTATTATTATTATTATTATTATTATTATTATTATTATTATATCTATCTTTCCCGTAGTCTGACGACCGTGGGGGCACCCTCAAAGACTCAACAACCAGTTCCCTCCATTCCTCTTTCTGTTCTGCCTTTCTCAGGGTTTTGTTGAGTTCTAGGCCTGTCCATTCGCTGATGTTATCCTCCCAGCTCTTCCTTGGTCTGCCTCTTCTTCTTTCTCCTTGGACAGTGCCTTATAAAACTGTCTTTGCAAGTCCTTTGGATCTTGTGACATGCCCATACCATTTAAGTTTACGCTTTTTCACGATCGTTAGAAGGTTCTCATAGGGTCCAATGGTTTGCTGGATTCTGTTATGCACGCTTTCGTTGCTTATGTGGTCTTTGTAGGAGATGCCAAGGAGTCTCCGAAAGCATCTCATCTCCACCGCCTGTACTCTTCTCTCCAAATCTACAGTCAGGGTCCATGATTCACAGGCATACAGAAATATGGATATGACAAGGGAGCGCATTAGTCTGATCTTGGAGATAAGTGAGATATTGTTATCTCTCCAGATGGTGTTTAGTTTTGACAAAGCTGTTATTGTCTGTGCAGTCCTGCATACTACTTCTGGCTTGGATCCCTGGTCTGATACAATGGCTCCCAGGTACTTGAAGCTTTGAACTGTTTCCAGCTTCTGGTCATTAACCCTGTTATCAGTGCTAATACCGTTGGTGTTATTAGTCATCAGTTTGGTCTTCTCTGCACTGATTTCCATGCCGTATGTTTTGGAGGCCTTATTCAAGTGTTCTGTTAGGCTGGCAAGCTCTTTTTCTGATCCTGCTATTCCATCAATGTCATCAGCGAAGCAAAGGTTTGTGATCGTTCTGCCACCAATGCTGACTGATCCTTCATGATGTTCCAGTGCATCAGCCATGATTCTCTCAAGGAAGATGTTGAAAAGAGTGGGTGAGAGTAGACAGCCCTGCCTTGCTCCAACTGTTGTTCGAAACCATTCTCCAATGTTGTTGTTGTAGTACACTGCACTGGTGGCCTCGCTGTACAGCTGTTTGATGACTCTGATCAGGTTTGCATTGATGCTGTACAAATTCATGGTTGCCCACAAAGCTGCATGCCACACCCTGTCAAATGCCTTCTTAAAATCGATAAATACGTGGTAAAGGTCTTGTTGATGTTGAAGGTACCGCTCACATAGTATAGTATTCATTATTATTATTGTTATTGTTATTGTTATTATTATTATTATTATTATTCCAGTGTTTCTTTTCTTTGTTTTTGTTCTTTTTGTTTTTTGGGTGGTTTTTTTTTTTTGCAAATCAAACATGCTGGCAATATCTCCTTTAGTCAGAATATTGTCTCTGTTTGTCAATCTGTCTATCTCTTTGTCTTTGTGTCTGTATATCTCTATGTGTCTATGTCTCTGTCTTTCTCTCATCTCTGTCTGTCTGTCTGATTTTCTGTCTGTCTCTCTCTCTCTCTACCCCTCTCTCTCTCTCTCTCTCTCTCTCTCTCTCTCTCTCTCTCTCTCTCTCTCTCCTCTCTCTCTCTCTCTCTCTCTCTCTCTCTCCTCTCTCTCCTCTTCCCTTTTCAAGTTTTTTAAAGGTTATATGCTTACAATAAGTATCACTTTGCATTTTGGATAATTTGATTTTCCCCCCTTTTCTATAAAACAAAACTTTGTTTGTGTCTACTATTTGTTTGTGAGGATTTGTGTTGGGTTTTGTGTGGGGGGATTTCCCAGGGGGCTGGTTGTACACAAAAAAGCATGTTTGCTTATGCCATAACCCTCCTTACGTTTAATTCAATGTTCTCTCATTCTCTCTGCGGGTGCCTGCACATGCCCATGCCCGCGCGTGCGTGTGTGCGTGCGTGTGTGCGTGCGTGTGTGCGTGCGTGTGTGTATGCGTATATGTGTGTATGTGATATCGTGTGTGTGTGCGTGTGTGTATGTGTGTGTTTGTGTGTGTGTTTGTGAGTGTGAATGTGAAACAGAAAGAAACAGAGAAAGACACAAGTCACAATCATGACGCACGAAGAGATAGCTAAAGAGCGAGAGAGGGAGAGAGAGAGAGAGAGAGAGAGAGAGAGAGAGAGAGAGAGAGAGAGAGAGAGAGAGAGAGAGAGAGAGAGAGAGGAGAGAGAAGAGACAGATAGACAGACAGACAGACAGACAGACAGACAGATAGACAGACAAACATAGACAGAGGCATATAGACAGATACATAAGCATACATAAACACACACACACACGCGCGCGCGCGCGCGCACGCACGCACACACACACACACACACACACACACACACACACACACACACACACACACACAGCAAACAGACATAAACAGACACACAACCAGCCGCCATGGCGCAGTGGTTAGCGCCTTGGGTTACAGACTGGAAGGTCGCGGGTTCGAATCCCATAAGAGTCATAGGGATTTTTCGGACTCCGGCCGGCTCCTACCCAGAGTGAGTGTGCTGTGGGCTCAGTGGGAAGACTGGGACCACACAGTCGAGCTTCATCCACTTAACTGATGTGAGTTTGAGAGTGTTGCTCAAATTACCTGACCAACACTGCAGGTGTCTGTATCTCTCGGGCCTGGTTGACGCCGGGATATATTATGATAGTAAGCGTAGAGTACAACCATGTCAAGTAGTCTCAAAGCATATGCACTTCCACAGCAGCATAATTACATCATCCTCATTGTCATTCATCATCATGCAATTAAAAAAAAAGCCTCTGATTCGGTGGTCCCGATTGCTCTGGTCTCATGGTGACCTCAGATTCGGTTTGCCCATACACTTCTGTGCCTGTGGTGAGTTTGTGTCAAAGCCTTTGGGGTTGGAGGTTCGCAGGGGACGGTCGTTGGAGGGACGTTGAGGTGGTTGCCACCTCGGGTGGGCAACTCACTCAGTCTGGCTCCGCGACTGAGCTAATACTGTCGTTATTAGGGGGCCTAGTAGGTGGTGTCCTGCGTATGTTAGCTCAGAACAGGCACCACTGAACACCACCAAAGTGACCCAGCAGTAGTGCAGGGCCCCTCTGGCTGGTGACCCTACGGCGGCCTGATAGTGATGGGCTCCCTGTGGACTTCCGACCCTGGGGATGAGACATAACAAATCTGGGTATGGCTGTGGCGGGGAGATTGGAATGAGTGGCGTGGGAACAGCAGGACTGGGGACGTCACTGAAGATGAGGCAGCAAAAAAAAAAAAAAGAGGAAGACAGGGGAGGAGGAAGACGAGGAGGAAAAAGGAGAGGGACGAGAAAGATGAAGAAGAAGAAGAAGACCTAAAAAAAAACCCCACAAAAAAACTTTTTTTTAAAAACATACAAAAAACCCACAGAGACACACCGATAACACACAGACAGACATGCAGGCAGGCAGGTAGGCAGCCAAATGGACAGCCCAATAGGTGGATAGACAGACAGAACAACACATACACATATATGCCAATGTATACACACACGTACGCTCGCACACACACACACACACACACACAGACACACAAATACACACAAACACACACACACACACACACACACACACACGCACATAACTAAGAGTAAACAGACGTAAAATCGAAGACAACAACAACACGCACGCACGCACGCACACACACACACACACCACACACACACACACACACACACACACGCACCACACACACGGACACACACACACACACAACACACACACAAACACACACACGCACGACACACACACACACACGCACGCACACCCCCCCCCCCCCCACACACCACACACCACCACCACCACCACCCCGCCACCAGCATCAATCCCACTCACCAACAGGCACTTGCTGAGTGGAGGTCCGCGCCACCCTCACCCTCTCCACGCCACCAAGATCATCATCACCACCACAGCCAGGCGCTTCATGCTCCTCCTCCTCACCACTGCTGGCAGGCAGCTAGTCCACAGTCACACCCTCACTGCGCCACACACTGCGCCACACACTGCGCCACACACTACACTGTACACTGTGGTGCACACTGCACAGTACACTGCACCACACACTGCGCTACACACTACACTGTACACTGTGGTGCACTCTGCACAGTACACTGCACCACACACTGCGCCACACACTACACTGTACACTGTGGTACACACTGCACTGTACACTGTGGTACACACTACACTGCATTGATCCGGAAAAGGTAATAATGAACCGGACACAGTCTTTGCTCCATGTGAAAAAAGAAGTTGAATATGTCAGTAAAATGTCCTTATGCACTTTGCCCTTTCAAAAAAAAAGCCTTGATTTTTACAGAAACAGAATGGTGTTATCCTTTGGGGACAAGCTTCTCTTTCTTCTTTAAGGATGACTTTTGTTGCCTTTTGAAAATTACGTGATTAAAAAAAAAAGAACTTGTGTTTGTTCTTGGGAAAGCACTTCAGACAAGATGGCTATTGTTCTTTTGAACAGAAATTCCTGATGAGCTTGAGAAAGGACTTTGGGCAAGATGGCTGAGAAAGAACTACGATTGTCTTGTAGAAGGCACTTCGGACAAGGGCTGTTATTGTCCTGGGAAAGAAGTTCTATTATCCTTCACAAGCACACGTCATGCTGTTCTTCAATAACAGTTCTTTTATTCCTTGGTGTGCACTCTCCCTTTTCTACAACGTTAAGAAGACGCTTTTAATAGTAAAATTCTGTTGCCATCCAGTTGAATAGAATCATATCGTCTGAATTGCGCTTTCTCTTTGGTTGGGGCGCTTGTGATACTTTTTCGAATGCTATACACTCAGGGTGTGCCATTGTGACACTATTGTTTTGATGTCAGCTTTCCTCCGTCTGCACAGGAATGTTCGGTCCTTCAATGGGCACCATTTTCCTCGTTTAGTGAGGATCCTTCTTCTGCCTGAGAGAAGTCCGTGTCCTACTTTGGTAGGAATCAATTTTACTGTGTGAGAAAGTTCCTTCTCTTCTGGTAAGAATTTTCTTCAGAGATTTCAAAATCAGCAAATATCCCGATTTTGTTTTGGACAGGGTTCCTTTTGTACTATAGAAGAAATTCCTGTCGCTTTAAAAATGGTTTGAACAGGATTTTCTAAGGAGAGAGCTCCTGTTCATAAGACATCAGTCACGCTTCCTTTAATCAGGAGTGTTTGTCAGTACTGACAGGTTCCTCTCCTATATTGCTGTTTGGCAAGAATTATTGATTAGTTACCTCTTATTCGTCTTTCACAAGCTCTCTTTTTTGGGATACAATGACCGTTTTTTTCCCCACAAGGATATCCCTTTACATTATGCAATGATCACTCTGTTAGTGTGGCTGTGATGTTTCATGACCGGTCCATTCTCAAGTAGGTGTATTTCTTTCTTTACGATATGACTTTTCCTGTCTCTGGTAATGACCACGAATTTTCAGTGGTAGATATCTTTCATTACCTTAGGTGAGTATTGTCAATAACAGTGTTTCTCTTCCGGGGCTCCCTCTTTCTTCAGGTCAGTTAGATTCTAAGATGTTTGGTCTGGCCAGAAGCGTTTCTCTCCCTTTTGTAGAGCTCTTCTGAGTTAGAGAATGCCTGAGGAGGACAATTGTCTTCACAATGTTTCTGTTTCTCAGCTTAATCCTTCCGACTGTCCCCGGCAGGAAATAGCGCTTATCTCAGTGGGAAATGCGTTTATCTCAGTAGGAAATAGCGTTTATCTCAGTGATATGTTGTATATCCTCTATACCTCGTGGTTCTCTTTTCCGCGGGTTGGCGCTTTGTTTGCAATATTGATTAATACTCTTTCATATTAGTTTTATTCCTTTTAGGGAGTAGATGTGTTTTATACTTTCAGTCTTAATTTTTGCCACTGAACGTTTTTTTTTTGTATAGCGGTATTTATTCTTTCTCGTGCGGGCGTTTTTAGACGTCTATGTGGATTCCTGCTCCACTGTAACGTTACCTTTTTCTTTGGATTTTTTGTCTGGAAGGCCTCCTCAACCTCGGATTGAAACAATGCTGTTTGATAGTTTTACGTTTCCCTTTATTAAAAACTTTCTTGATCGGTAGCTTTTGTTCTCCTGGCACTAAAAGAATATTCTTCTGTGAAGACAATTAATGTGCAAACTTGGTGAATCTTATAAAATTGGTAGATCCTGCTCGTGTGAGCAATTGACAGATATTCTTTGCTGGGACAAGATTATTTTTTAAACAACATATTTCCCTAAGTCAACATTGAAGTCAATTTAGAAATAAAACTTTTGCTGCCTCTGTACTTGAGTGTATGGTCTAACTATACTGTGACACAATTAGCTTTTCCTTTTCAGATACGAAAAACAAATCACAAAAGGTCTTACTAAATTAGTTTTCTCTTTTGGGTGGTAACATTTGGCAAGCCATCTCTTGCAAATTCTCTTGCCAGCGTAACAAGATGCATTTGTTTTCTTCGTGGTAATGCGAAACTGAAGACAGTTATATTCTGACCTTTCTTCCGTATTGATGTAAACAATCCAGAATCTATAACATTCTTCGTGTGCCTCATTCACAGTCTGAGAAGTACACAGCTTCAGATGTTGCTGCAGGAATAAAGAGTCCAAAGAGTTGTGAAATTAAGGGTGCCAAATTTGAAATCAATGTTGCGGGGTACATTGCAGCTAGTCACAGCAGACCACTCTTTTCTCAGCAGTTACACGTTAGATTGTTTTTCAGTTCATAGACTATCATTCAGGCACATCCATGTCTGTACCTGCAGCACACGTTGTTTTCTGGCAGCAACGATTACCTGCAAAAGAAAACAAATAACCATTTAATTGGATTTTAAACAAAACAGTTTCTTGAAAAAACACACCCTACTTACCTTGATTTTTTTTCTAAAAACAGATGTCACTCCAGTCCTCTGATGTACATTACTAAGGGACTGTCATTCAGCCCAGCGGTAGGTACTTAAGAAGGAGAACAACATATTCCTTAAAGTCAAAACAGACTGTTGGTCAAGGCCAATGAGTTTGTTACTTATTTACATAAAGACGGTACATATTCCTACAGCAGAATGTTGATACTGTTTGAAGTGTCGTGCTGGTTCTCTGCGGGAATGCCGGAGGCTCTTTCACCATCAATGGCATCCGAACGTCTGGAAATTCTGTGCTAGGAAGTTCTCTCTCTCTCTCCTCTCTCTCTCTCTCGTCTCTGTTCTCTCTCTTCTCTCTCTCTCTCTCTTTCTCTCTCTCACTCTCTGTCTCTCTCTCTCTCTCATTTGCTCTCCGTCTATCTGTTTTTTCCATTTATGATCATTCTGGTTTTTTTTTACAAGCTCTTTGATTTTATCTGCATCATGCCTTCAACCCCTGAGAGTGCTACACCACCAAGCTGCTGATGCAATCGGGACGCATAGCTGAGTGGCAGGGAGGTCAGACCTCCTGAAAGTAGTTCCCAAGCACACGGCAAGGGGGAGGGACCTGAGGGACAACTTCCCCACCATGCACCCCCACTTCGGCATGAATTACGAAAACTCACTGGATGGGAAATAGAAGTTGCAGCTGAGAGATTGTCACTGTTTTGTGGACGCACTCTTCGGCAGCTATCAGCCGAGAATCTGCCATTAAAGTGACAAAATAGTTTAAATAAAGGGTTATGGTTTTTCAGATACCTTTCAACATAAAGCGTCTCTACAGGCAGAACACAGCTGCCTTGAAGGTGGACAAACAAAGGAATACAGGTGCCATCGGGGAACCTGGAAGCTGTAGCCGATGAAGGGGGACAACTCATACAGTAAGGTGTGAAGTCTGTATGTTACATGGGTTTTGAAGTTGCTAGGATTTTCCCATCTTTATGTTCTGTATGTCCTCGACTATAAGCAATCTCTCTTAATGCACACTGCATTGTCTTTAACTGAAACAACCCTTAATATGTCATGCTACTGACCTTACATTCCCGAATCCCTCTGTTTCAACCCATCTCTCCTAGGAATCACTGTGAAGTCATCAACTCACACTGGATGAGAAGTGCACATACAAGGTTGTTTACAAGTACCTCGTCATATTGGAAGCCATAACACAACTTCAGAAGATTTTCCTCCTCCAAAGGAGAGAGCACATCTTCATGCTAAAACTTGTTATGGCACACAAAACTCAATATACCATTTCAAAGTATAGAAATGTCCCTATGAAGATCTTGGCATTTAAGGCAAAGGTGTCCCATAACCTATTTGGTCGTAGGGAAGTGAGGCATCAGAGACCTCAACTTCTGAAGGTGCCAGCATATTGAAGGCGGCGCCCATCTCCTCTCCCTCGCTGCTTTACCTTCCCTGACCCTAAAGAGGCAGGAACTCATTTACAGCTGGGAGAACTGGGGGACTGTACTGAAGCCAAGACACACAAACGGTCACCCAACCATGTGCTAGCCGCGCTCGATGCTGGTTAACCTTGACTGGGGGAAATGAAGTGTTCTGACCACTGAGCAACCCCGTCCTCTTGGCACTTAGCTTACATAATAACGACAAAGCTTGTGGCTGAACAAAACAATCTATCGCAACACACTGAAGCAATGCTTA
>CM054141.1:64481839-64504780 GCA_028751875.1 Rapana venosa
TGCAGATTTGTGGAGACATTTGAAACGAGGTATTGATTTTTATACTCCAGTCTTGGTGGACTGGCAGCCAGTGAAGAGATCGCAGAAGAGAGTGACGTGTGTTCGGATTTTTTTTTTCTTAGGGACCAGGCGAGCTGGCCAGAGTTTTCGTATGCGTTGAGGAGAGGGATGGATGATGCTGGTATGGCGGCCAAAGAGATTACAGTAGTCATAATACGTGAAAGAATGAGAGATGTGACGAGCTTGGAAGTTGGATCAGTGGACAGATACTGGCGGAATCGCGTTATGCGCCGTCGTTGATAGTAGGCAAGACTGGCTGGTCTGGTGATTGAATTTTTTCATAGAGAGTGTGTTGTCACAGTACTACACCTAGATACTTCACAGAGTTGGACAAGGAACTGACGCCTGCCGAATTCTATTGATGGTGTTGTGATGGAGCAACGTTTTATGTGGGTCCCTATGAGCATGGCTTTCGGTTTTATCGGCATTAAAGTTGTAACTTGTTCTGAGGTCATCAAGAGTTTGAATGTCTGAAGGCAGTGAGTAGGAATATTTGATGGTGGGAAGGCAAGTTTTTTACCAGTTTCCCTGCACTGAAGCTGAGTGTCTCATCAGATAGAATTGATGGATCAATACTGGTGGTTGTTCATTATATGTGAGAGTGGAGCAGTGTAGAGAGTAAAGAGACGGGGCCCAGGACTGATCCCTGTGGGACTCACATTCCATTTTGACAGGGATTTGATTGAAAAATTTTTGTTTACCAATAACTTTCTTGAATCTGTCTGTGAGGTATGGCAAGTAAACCAGCGTGAGGGCTGTGTTCCATTATTACCAAACGTATTTTGGAGGCGAGAAAGGAGATTTGATGTGATCTATAGCTGACGAAGGTGCTAGATAAGTCAAGGAAGAGTAGGAGGAGATTTTACTGCATCAGAAGCAGTAGAAGTGTATCTAAAGTTGGGGGGACTTGGGTGGTTACGGTGCTGTGGTTGGGGCGTAGCAGATTGAAAAAGGGGGAAGGAGAATCATTGGAATGGAAGGTGACTGGTGAGCTGTTGAGAACATACTTTTTTCTATATTTAGAGGACACGGGTAAGGTTGAGGAAGGTCTTAATTCTTCAGAATGTTGGGTCGGGTCGTGCTTTTTCTAGTAGAGGTGTGACTATTGCGGTTTTAAGAGCTTGTGGAACATGTCCTGACAAGAAGAGTTGAGGTTTAATATTTTAGTGATATAGGTACAAGTTGTGGAAGCTATTGTGAGAAAACAGGAGCTGGTATGGGATCGAGAGGTCGCATGATTTTATAGTCATTTCTTGTTCTCTCAGAATTGTCATGCGATTTTTTTTCACATTGTGGAACAGAAGAAAAGAGAAGAGAGGAGTGCAGGTGAACTGGGGATTATCAGGGAAAAACTTATATTAAAAAGATAAAATAATAATTAACTGGATATGATCAGCTATAAATTTGTGAGCAGCGGATGAATGCTGTGCTGTGGTGCATGGTAGTTTTGCAGTTTTGTTGGGCGAGCTATTGTTTGGAGCATGTTGGGAGTTTTTTTGGCCGTTTTTTTGAGGAGGTTTGTGGGTTGTTTTTATGATGGCATTCTTGGCGCAGTTGTGAGTTGCGCGGGGCAGGGTGGTTGTGTGTTCTTTTGCGGTCAGTTTTGTAGTGTTTTATGTTATGAGTGGGCAGGGTTGCAGGCATGGTTGTTGGGTGGCGGGTGGGGTGTGGGTTGTGGGGTTCGCATGTGTTTGTTTTGACGCGAGCGCAGAATGGCTAGTGGGTTGGTGGTGGGTGGCAGGAGGTGTGCTTGTGGTTTGGTCGCTGCGCAGGCTGGGGCAGGCAGATTGGTGCAGAGACTTTTAGATGCTTTGGTGCGGGTTTGCCGGTTGTATGTTCGGCTGTGGCGTGGGGGTTATTTTTCATTGAGTTTTTTTTTGTTTGCAGTGAGCTCTGGCTTTTGGCATACGCGGATTCGGAGTTAGTGCTGCGGGATTGGCTGTGGTTGGTGTTGCAGGTCATTGCGTGGGTGCAACGAAAAAAAACCAAAGTTAAAAAAAATTTCCAAAAAAAAAATTTCGAAGAACAAAAACCGGGCCAAAAAAATGGGGGGTTTTGGGGGTTTTTTTGGGGGGGGACCTTCTGTCTTTGGCCCCCAAAAGGGATGGGTTTACAGTTGCCCTTTTGGTTCGGAAGGAAGGCCCCGCCCGCGGGCAAAAAAGGTGGCTTTTTTGGGGGTGGGCCCGGGGGGGGGGGGGGAAAAAAAATTTTTCCCTTTTTTTAAAAAATTTTTTTTTTTTAAAAAGGGGGGGGGGGGGGGGTTTTTTTTTTTTTTTTTTTTTTCCCCCCCTTTTTTGTTTTTTAAAAAAAAAAAAATTTTTTTTTTTAAAAAAAAAATTTTTTTTTTTTTTGGGGTTCCGGTCCCCCGGGGGTGGGGGGGGTTGGTTTTTTTGGGGGGTTTTTTTTGGGGTGTGGGGGGTTGGGGGGGGGTGTTGGGGGGGGGGGTGTGGTGGGTTTTTTTTTTAAAATTTTGTTTTAAATTTTTTAAAATTTTGTTTAAAAGGGTTTGTTTATTTTTTTTGGGGTGTTTCATCATAAAACAAATTTTATTTTTTTAGTTTTTTTTTTTTCTTTTTTGTTACTGTTTTCCCTTGGATTCCGCCCGTGACTTTTTTGCACCACACATATTTTTTTATTTTGATATTCAAAAAATTTCTTTCTTCATTCATTTTTCTTCTTTCTTTTTTTTTCTTCTTTTCTTCTTCTTCTTTTTCTTCTTCTTCTTTTTTCTTTTTCTTCTTTTCTTTTTCTTTTCTTTTCTTCTTCTTCTTTTTTTCTTCTTCTTCTCTTTTCTTCTTCTTCTTCTTCTTCTTTTCTTTATTGATATCTTTATGTGAAAATAGGATTAGATTGTTATAAAAGCCAGCGGAAACATCCAGTTTTGTTGAAAAGAGAAACCCCCTCCGACTGTTGACCCTTTCCCCATCAATTTCCCCACCCTGGCCCACCATGGCCAATGGGCCTGAAACCCCAGTCTCCCTGTTTTCTCTGGATTGGGGCGATTAGGTTTTATCCCATCAGTTCACAGAAAGTCAGTTGGGGTGTGGTAAAAAAGGTTCAGAAAAAGTTTGGATCACATGCTAAAGCTGGTATATTTGTACGCACAAAGAAATCAAAATTTTGGATATAAATTTGGAAACAATGAAAAACCTGGAAAACCAGGCCAAATTTTGATTTTTTTGGGGGTTGGGGGGAAAACAACAGGGGGCGTCGGAGGGGGGGGGGGGGTGGGGGGGGGGGTTTGGAGCCCGGGGGGCGGGAGGTTCTTTTTTTTTCTTTTTCCTTTAAAACCCCCCCTTATTTTTAAAAAATAAAAATTTTTAAAAAAAAAGGGAAATTTTTAAGCGGGCCGAAACTTTTAAAGCAAAAAAAATCGAAGGGTTGCACTATATCATTTACGCGCAGCAATTTTCCCCAAAAAAAAAAGAACATATTTCAAATTTTCACTGTATTACACACACACACACCAAAACACACACCCCACACACACACACACAACACACCACACACACACCACACCCCAACAACACCCGCGAACACACTTAGGAGAGAAGGGTGCTGTTGAAAAAGTAAGAGGATATGAGGGAAAAGTGTCAGGGAGAAATAAGGGGTTTTTGAGGGGTGGATTTGAAGGTTAAGTAAGGGTTTTTTTGGCGAAGTGAAAGGGGGAGGTCTTTCCACTTTGACGGCCAGAAACAGAAAAAGATCGACAGCCAACAGTGGTAGTTTGAATCTGGGTGTTCGAAAGCAAAAAGATCTGCGGTGAAGAAGGGAAGGGAGGGAGTTTACAGGGAAGACATTTACAAGATAGATGGTGCGATTTTGGGGAGACTTTTGAAACAAGGGGGTATTGTTTTATACCCCTTTTCTTTGTGAGACGGGCAGCCAGTGAAGAGATCGCAGAAGAGGAGTCGTTTCGGTTTTTTCTTTTTTAGGACCAGTCGAGCGCAGAGTTTTGTATGCTTTTAAAGAGAGGGTGGTGATGGGGTGGGGCCAGCCAAAGAAAATTAAAAGTGCAAAATGAAAGAATGAAAGTGTGACACTTGGAAGTTGCATCAGTGGACAGAACTGCAAATCGCGCTTATGCGCCGGTTGATGTAGAAAGACTGGCTGTCGGGGTGATGTTTTTTATAGAGGTGTGTTGTCAAGAATACCCCTTTGTTTCACAAGTTGGACAAAGGCTGACGCACTGCCGAATTCTATTGATGTTTTTTGTAAATGGAGCAAAGTTTATGTTGGGGCCCCCTATGACCCTGGTTTCTTTTTTTATCGCTTTAAATTGTAATTTTTTGAGTCATCCAGTTTTGAATGTCTTGAAGGCAGTGGGGACATATTTGTAGGAGGAAGGCAAGTTTTCAACATATCACGCCTAAAAGTGATGCTCAGCATAGAAATGAGATCAATATGGTGGTTGTTATTATATGTGAAGGGGAGCATGTAGAGAGTAAAGAGAACGGGGCCCAGGATGCCCCTGTGGGATCCACATTCCATTTTGACAGTTTTTTTGTTGAATTTTGTTACAAAAATTTCGAATTTCTGTGGGATAAGTAAAAAGGGAGGGCGTCCCTTTTTTTCCCGTTTTTGGGGGGGTTTGGGCTTGGTCGGGCTGCAGTTTTGTAAAAGAGGGGGAGGGGTTTTCCCCTTTGCCAGAAGCAATGAAGGGGTTCCTTTTTTGGAAGGGTTTTTTTTTTTTTGGGTTGGGGCGTAGCTTTTTAAAAAAAAGGGGGGGTCATGGGAAAAGGGCTGTTGAGTGTTAGAACAATTTTTTTTTTTGGAAAAAGGGTGTTTTGGCGGGGTCATTTCTTCAGAATGTGGGACGAGGTGTGGCTTTTTAGTGGGGTGTTTGCTTTTTTTAAGAGTTTGGAAAATGCCCTGCAGGGGGTTTGTTTTATTTTATGAAATTGTAAAGTTGTGGGGGCATTGGCGGGCTTTTATGGATCGGTCGATGTTTTATATTTTCCTTCAGGTTCATGTTTTTTTTCATTGTGGCAGGGGGAGGGTCCCAGTGGGGGTTAGGGGGGGGTAGGCGGGAAATGAGTCTATCCGTCTGGAGCTTGTTGTGGATTTTGTCTGAAAAGAAGGCAGAAAAGAAATGGAAGTTAGACAGGCTGGGGGGTGGTACAGGGAGTTTTTTTTGCAGCCCCAAAGGGAGATTTGAGGTGAGGGAAAAAAGAGATTTTAGGGATTAGCGCAAAAAATTTGGGAAAGAGTAGTTTCTGTTTTGTGAAGGGTTTAAAGATTTTTGACTTTGTTTATTTTGTTTTCGGAAAAGTTTTGTTGATTTCGGTTTTTGATTTCCCCCCTGCCGTTCTAGTTCCCGGGCGTTTGCGCTTCGCTATCGGGATGTTTTGGGGTTTTAACCATGGCGAAAAGGGTTGTCAGGTGGGGGTGGTCGTAGGGGGTGCATGTCATCAAGAAATTGGGGGGAACAGTGTTATAGTATTCAGAGAGGTCAGTGTGGTCAGGGGTTTGTAAAAAACTTCGGAGCTTGTAAGGAAAAGTATGAATTTTTAAGGGCCCTTTAAAAAATTGGACGAGTAACATTTTTCTTCTTTCTAAAATAAAATAATGTAGGGAATTTATATACGTGAATCTTGTAAAGCAAAAAAAATAAAAGCGCTCAGATTTTATTTTAAGTCCCGGCAGATTTCTCTCCAAAATTTCGGGTGCTCCCCCCGGGGGAGGCGGGAGAACGCGTCCCCCACTTAGCGCGCGCCACCCTTTTCCCCTTTTTTTTTTTTCTGCAGGTATTTTTTTCCCTATAAGTGACTTTTTTTAAAAATTTTTTCCCGGGGAAAACTCTCTTGTTGCGTGGGTTTTTTTTACGTGCGCAAATAATTACGTGTAACACCGGGCCTGGTTTATCGTTCATCCGAAAGACTAGCGCCCGACCACCATAGGGGTAATGGATGGGGGAAAAATTTCCGGTCCAAAGGGGGTAAAAACCCCCCAACTTCAGACCCGGATTTTTTCGCTTTCTGACAGGCGCGTTACCTCTAGACCACGACCCACTTTTGACAGGTTTTGTGATGTTGAGGTAAAAAGAATGGCGGAATGATCGAATGCATTCGTCGTGACGGAAACAGATGTAATAAGATTAAAATGAAGCATTAGTAATCAGCCATCTAAAATAGGGCCGATCTGTGCTTTTGTTTGTTCCCAGTTGGGAGAAAAATGGGGGGACAGAAAAAGAGAAAGACGTTTGACATCTGGAAAAGACTGGTTGTCAAAATGGAAGTTAAAAACACCCAGAATTTTAAATTTAGTAGGAGAGAGGTGTAGTGGTGAGGGGGTGACTGGGAATTTTGATGAAAACAGAAATGTCGGTTTTTTTTACGGGGTGGAGGGGGACGGAAAGGGGGCCCGTTTGTAAAAGAGGGCCCGGTAAGTTGGGTTGATTTCGCAAACTTCAAAAGAGTCGTGTGGGAATGGAAGGTTGTGGGTGAAAAAAAAGAGCGGTTTTCCCAAAGTGTTTTTGAAAAATTTTGGCAATCCCCCCTCCTCGAGAGAGTCTGGGAAAAGAAAATTTTTTTTATCCTGGAAAGTCAGCTGTTTTTTTTTGGGCCTGGCCATTGGTTTTAAACCAAGGGTTTTGGGAGGAAGGTTAAGTCAATGTTTTTTTCGAGATGAAGTCAGAATTAGTCGGTTTTCCATTTTTACAACAAATGCACATTGAACAAAACAAACTTTAAGGGGACGAAGGAGGTGGAGAGGTTTTTAAGATGAAAATGGTGAGTTTGGGAAAGCATCAGGGAAGAGACGAAAAGGGGAGGGGGAGAGCGGCTGCGGAAGAACAGACAAGAGTTTG
This sequence comes from Rapana venosa, assembly GCA_028751875.1. Taxonomy (NCBI): domain Eukaryota; kingdom Metazoa; phylum Mollusca; class Gastropoda; order Neogastropoda; family Muricidae; genus Rapana; species Rapana venosa. Next base: position 64,488,708 of record CM054141.1, read on the forward strand.
GAGGTGAATCGGGGTGAAGATGGTGAAAGAACTGTGCTAATCGGGGATTCGTGTTTGAAAACTCTGATATACCATCATCATCAGAACAAAAAAAAATCAGAACAAAAAACATCAGAGTCAAAAAACAGAACATGAACAGTGAAGGGGCGGGGTGGACGGCAAACATGGGGAAGAAAACGTTGTCAGGGGGGAAAAAAGAAAAAGACGTCAGAGGGAGGGGGGGGCCCCGGAGAGGGAAGCCCCCCCCAAGGCGATGACGCCCCCGGCCTGCCCGTGTTCCCCTCTTTTGAGTTTCTGTCTCTGTGTCTGTCTGTCGTCTCTTTTGCATCGTTGAAATCCAGTGGTGTGCATTTTCTAGTATCTAAATTTTGCTTTTTTTTGTTGCAGTTTTTCTGTTTTTTTTTTATTTTTAAGGGTTTGGGGAAAAAAAGTCTTTTTACTTAATCTATTACCCGTGAAACAAAAAATGCGTTTGGTCTTCCTACTTATGGCATGGTAGAAATTAGCCTTTTTACCCCTCTGCTGAGTTGGGTTGGATTTTGAGTAACGAGATTGTTGTTATTTGCCATCCCTCTCTGTGAAATAAATTTGGGTTTGGCGAAAAAGGATTTAATTTATAACGAGATTTACATTGCGTTTAAAGTTGGAAAACCCCCCTTTACACAATATGGGGACTCACGATATGTCTGTTTAATGAATTTTTGGGGAAAGAAACGGGTGTTGGTTTTTTTTTTGGAACCATCGTTGTAATTGCCAAGGTTCTTTGATATGGAGGCATCTCTCTCGGTCGTCTCGTGTGTTGTCTTTGCCTCTGCGGGCTGTCTGCCGTCCTTCTGTCTGTATTCTTCCGCTGTTCATCCTTTCTGTCTTTCTTGATCGGTGTGACGGTGTGTGTGTTGTGTGTTGTGTGTGGGTGGTGTGTGTGTGTGTTTGGTAGTTGGGTGTGTGGTGTGTTTCTATGGGTAATGCGGCGTGTATGTTAGTGTGTGTGCCGGTGCGTGTTGTTGGTATGCGTATGCATGTGTCTGTGCATGAACAGGAATATAGAATTAGATATTATATTATAATATTATAGATATATATAATATTATAATTATATAGATATATTATATATATAATATAGATGTTGTTAAATTAAATATGTATGGATATACAACACGCCTTTCTGCCGCATGTCTTGCAATAGGTGTATGTGTATACGGGCACACATACACATGTAACTTACAGCCAATCACCTTCTGATGCTACAATGTACATTAGCCTCTTTTGCCATCTCTCTCGCTCTCTCTCTCTCTCTCTCGCATCTCATCGCACTCATCTCTCATCTCTCAGCTCTCCGCTCCCTCTCTCTCTCCTCTCTCGCTCTCGCTCCTTTTTACGTAATTCAGAGTGACGTTTACGTAGTCACTTTGCCATAAGCTCTGTGTAAAGATGATATTGACTGGACGGGGAGCCAGATGAAATGATCACAAGGGTGGTGAACAGAGATCGACAAGCAACGCACTACGACCGTTCCGGAGCGGCCTCAACCGTTTCTTCACCTCAGAGATAAGCCCTTGTGCATCTCCCATGATTTCACTTCATGCGGGCGATAAAGGTTACACGTGCAGATAGCCATTCACTTCATGCAGACACAAGTTGGTGCGGGACTAAAGAAACCTGATAGAGTTAATCATACGGTTAAAACCAAGGTTATGATGCATCGAACAATCTTCAAGCATAGTATGTCTTGTATATCCGTCTGTTTGTCCTCTGCATCTCCTTGGTTGTGTGGGTGTTGTGGGTGGGGTGTTTGTGTGTGTTTGTGTGTGTGTGTGTGGTTGTGTTGTGTGTTGGTTGATTAGCGATTTTATTATTCATATGTATTCGTAGTCGAGATAATGAAAATTAAAACACCCACGTGAGATTTACTTCCAGTCCCGTGTGATAAGTTTTTGTAGAGGTTTAGCATCTGTTGCCCTCAGGCACACAGGCCTCGCGTCGGGGGGAAGGGTACCGATCTTCCGAAAAGCGGAGAGTGTTAGCGTGTGCGCAAGATGTTAGCGGGCGTTGCAACACGGGCCCTCGCCTCGGTTAAGTCTCGACCTAGGACTTTTGGGGATGTGGAGTTGCCATTGTTGGTAACTGCAGGGTAAAATCCTGCGTGAACGCTGGGGTGTGTTGGGGGGGGGTGTGTGGTGTGTGTGTGGTGTGTGTGTGTGTGAGAGAGAGAGTGAGAGAGAGAGAGAGAGAGAGAGAAGAGAAGAGATAGTGAGTTCGCCCCCCCCCTACATGTGTGCAAGCACCATGCATATTCAGTGGGTGTGTGTGGGTATGGGAGCGACATGGTCGTAGACGTGGGTGGGGGGGGGTGTGTGTGTGTGGATGTGTTGTTCATATCATTTAACGGTCTTTTCACAGGTGTGATAGTAACGGATTTAATATTGTGGGTGCTCGCTCATTAGGTGCTCACATGCGTGGGTACATGCACTTGTATTCAGCAACGTTTAGGAGCAATAGGATGACCTCCCTTTACAAAAGAGTCTCAGGTCCCGGAATTCGACGGTAAACGTTTCCTTTCAGAATGCGCTGCAGTCTGTGCAAAGAGATTGGCAGCCATGGTGGAAGATCCTGGACAAAGAACGGACATCACACTGTCACACTAATCATGGGCAACGATGCCTCACGTACGGCGTACTCGGGTATATTGGACTTCCAGCATGGAATGAAAATGAAATGAGAAAATAATCAATAATAGATAGAGACAGAGACAGAAGACATACGAACATACACGAGGACTATAAATGCAATACAAGCATTACAATACAATACAATGCAACACGATGCAATACAAAGTCAATACACTGTATTATCTTAGCATCACAAGACATTCTTTTGGAGCCAAGAGGCAAACCAAAAAGACATACACAAAGATAGAGAGCAGTACCCTGGATAGAAAAAGAACAGTATATAAACCCAACTCTTACATCGAACAAAGATAACCAAGAGAGAAAAAAAAAAAAGACATAAGAATCAAAACATAGAGACAAAGAGGAAAAAGAAAAAGACACAGAATGCCAAACAAAGAAGACATAGAGACGGAATTGCAGAAGTGAGGACAATATTGGAGGGTCAAGCCCAGAGACTTTTTGCCCCTATAGTGATCCTCTTTGCACACAGCTCTTCCTTCTTCTCTGGTGAGTGCAGGCAACAATAGGTTCGTTCTCTTTTAGGGTGCCAGAAAATATGCTAGACAAGGGCCAACACGCTGACATCTTCCCAGAAGAAAAATGAGAATGTGTCACAAAAACATGTACTATGTTTTTTATGGAAAACGAAAACCAAGCTTTCTACATGGAAATAAATGGTAGTTTTCTTCTGTTTAAGAAAACATAGATGATGTGAATTTTGCAAGCATATAACTAGAATTAGGGGATACATTAGCAATATGGAGATATAAGGTGGATTGATTCGCTGATATCGTTGTGTATTTTAATCAACAAATAAACACTATCAACACCCCTGATAAAAAGAGAAAATAATGCACACGCACACACGTCTCTCCAACACAATACTCGCTCTCCTCGCTCCTACTCTCTCTCCCCCCCCCCCCCCCCCCCCGGCCTCCTCTCTCTCTCTCTCGCCATCTCTCACTCTCTCATCTCTTCTTTCTCTCTCATCTCTCGCTCGCTTCTTGCTTTCGTGCTCCCCTCTCAACTCACTCACACACACAATCCCTCTCACAACTCATACAGAAGAGAGACTGACATACAGACAGACAGACAATACATAAAGGATCAGACAACCAAGAAAGACAATAGATACACAACAAGATAAATAGACAAACCCAACATCATAAATTGAAACCTGAAAGCAAACAAGAAAGAGAGGACGACAATAAGGCAAAAGAGAAAAGAACAAAGACAGAAAAAACGAATAGAGAAAGAACGAGGACACAAGCCAGAAGTGTGAACAATAATGGAATGTCAAAGTGCCATCGGAGGAGACTAAAACCGGGCCCCGGTCCCTTCGAACGCATGCAGAACATCTTGCCACACGTTAAATCTGTTCCGACTGTCGGAAGAGTAGGGCCTTGTGTGCCGTGTAAACAGAATGAAAAAGTTTACAAAGGCACATACACACGGGACTGGATGTAAAAAAGCACAGGAGTGCCTTATTCCATTATCCTCGATATAAAAAAGAATGGAAAAAATGGAAAGGAGAGTAAAACCCAACAGGCTACTTGCCCATTTATCGATCTATCTTCGCAAACCACACTTGCGCTTCTTTCCTGTTAGTGCAGACCACGGATATTTTGCTGTCATTTTTATCCTCGATTTGAGTTTCCACTAAATAACATGCAGCAATACAAGACAATGGCCCACATACAGAATCCCCAGAAGAATGTGGAAACCTGACAATGTTTCCTTGCAAGAAACATGAGTTTTGACAAGGAAGTAGATGACGATTGGCCTTTTAAAGAAAATATAGAGATATACGTTCTATATTAATATATAATATATATAGAATATATATATAAATCGATATATATAATAGATATATATAACATATATATAGATATAGATATAAGAAGATATATAGGCACTAGTCATGGGGAAAATAGAAATGCAGATAGGTAGATAGACGGCTTGATTGATTGATAAATCATTTACTTGTTTGGCATTTCATTCGACAAATAAAGACATATCAACACATTTACTAATGTGAGAAAATAGCTATGCACGCAACTGCAACACACGCGCTATCGCACATACACACAGAAACACACATATACAACACACTCACTCAATCAACACACCTTACATAATACAAAACTCACTCACTCACACACCACACGCTTACACACACACACCACACTACACACACACCCACACACACACACACTACACATACACTCACACTCATCACACACACGCGCGCGCGGCCTCGCAGAGAGAGAGAAGAGAAGAGAGAGAGAGAGAGAGAGAAGAAGAGAGAGAAAGAGAGAAGACAGAGAGAGAGAAGAGTCAGGCAGAACCGACAGATAGACAAACAATAGCAAACAGACAACAGAGAAAAAATCAGAAAAGACAGAGAGACAGAGAGACAAAGAGACATAGCAGAAAGGCAGACAGAGAATATATATTCGATTTTCATCTCTTCCCATTTTTTCAAAAACCAGTTGTAGTCCAGCGTGGTCAAATCAATTAGAATCATTTATCGATTTCCTTCCGCAGAATCACAAACATTGGCACACACACATAACAATCACAAAACACACAAACACACACAGCATACAACACACAAACATACACACAAACACCACACTACAAACACACATACTACAACACACACAAACAGCACACACACACACTCACACACAAACACACAAACACAAACACACACGCGCGCCGTAGCAGGCCCCCCCCCCCCCCCCAAAACACAAACAATCAAGATGAAGATGCGTGTATTATGCAAAGCAACGTTTCTTTCTTTTTTTTTTATTGTTGTTGTTTATTTATTTTTTTATCCTTGTCATGAGTGTTTGAAAAGTGTACTCAATTTAACTTAGGTGTTTTCTTATCTTTAGGTATTATCCAGTTAGTGATTTTTTAGATTGTTTCAAAATTTTCAATGATTTATTTTAAGTTGCATTTGCGTTTTCCACTATTGGCTATTTCCGGTGGCAAAGCAAACAGCCTGTCTCTTTTTGCTTGGGCTGATAGCATTAGTTTTTTTTTCAGCATTTGTGTGGTTGGGTTGCCATGCAGGCACAACAACCGTAATTACGTACCATGTTTATGCTGGAGCGAGTGGTCTTTCTGAGAGCTGCTTGTAGTTACACGGGCCCATGTTCGCTTGTAGACATTATAACACTGGCGAAGTTATTACTGTTGTTGTGGGGTTTTTTTTTGGGGGGGGGTTTCCCACAAAAGGAAATTACTTTTTTTTCCGGAGCTAATACAAATGGGAATCTAACTTACAAACGGCTGGCGCAAGGTGAACCAATGGTTAGTTTAGCATTCACTTGAGTTCAGCAGTCTAAAGCCCAGTAATCAGAGAGCAGGAGAAGACCAAGGCATCGATGGAGAGATCTGTACATGGTTGGCAGGCAGTAGGTTGGGGCTGAATCGTGTGACCGGTAAAGGGCAAAACGTAAGATTATTAACACGGCTACCCCATTCTTGGTCCGGCAACTGAATCCTCCATGCAGCCATCAACGTAGCGATCCACCATCCAGCTAGTTATAGAACCCATTCATCCCTCCAAGCATGACTGCAGGGCATGGGAAAATAACAGAAGGGATACAGACAAAATAGGGTGTTACATGTCAGAATGCCTTGGTTGCTATAGGTTTGTTGCTAAAAATATAAATCATACAATGTGTGTGATCAATGGAAATAAACACTGTTTATGTAAATGGAGCAAAAATCCACTGTATATATTAGGTATGTAGGGAGGTATTGGATGATTATGTAGTATGGAATGTATGTATGGATTAGGGTATAAATATAATATATATATATATAATATAGATATATATATATATATATAGTATAATATATATATAGATGCTTTTTGATTGTATGTTGACATATTATTGGCTTATAAAAGATATGTAAATGGTTCGTTTATACATCAAGGTAACAACTTCTCCCCGCGCAACCAGATGGAGAGCTCAGTGGTCAACACTCGCTTTCCACCAACCATTAATTAAGGCACTATGAGCGGTGGTTCCATGGAAAGGGGCCGGGTTTGGGTGCCCTTGGCTTCATGCCCCCAGCTGTAAATGGGTACCTGCCCTCTGTAGGGTCAGGGAAAGGAAAGCAGCGAGGGAAAGGATAGTGTGCGCCCTCACGAGCTGGCTCTAGAGAAGCTGAGTCTCTGATGCCTCGCTCCGTACGACCAGATAGGTCATGGGACACCTTTACCTTTTTACCCAGCACACAAAATGTAAACCCCTAAAAGTAAACAACTGAAAGGGTGACTAATATGGTGGGGACACATAATAGTAACATATTTTCCTCCTGTCCGATCTGAGTTGTTGGCACAGATACTGCAGTCCAGCAGACAATTGCTCACTGCTTATCTCTTACAAATCACTGTGTTATTCTGTAACCATGCCTCTGTATGCACGTTGGACCTACATACGTCATTGAACCCACAGATATTACGATGTTAGTCTCAAACTTGCTTGCCTTTCTCTTCCTATATTATCATACATTTGCTCTCTGTCGTGGCTCTTTTTTATTTGCCCCTTTTCCAGAGCTCTTGCCGGTAAAACTAAAAAAGAACAAAACAAACCTTTATACACATTGCTCATCTATGCGCATTTTTGGAACAACAACCTTAATTGCATTACTCTCTGTTTAGTGCTTGTGCTTGAATGGGAGAACTCACTGAAGCCAATGATATTAACGGGACTTGGGTCGCTGGTTGCGTCACGGTTGTTCCGCGGATTGTTCTGTGCATGGGCTTAGATTTTCCGTCCCCGTTCCTTTGTGTTGACGAAAACCATGCTGCGCCCTGTCTTGGTGCTTCGCTTCGGACACAAGAATGAAAATGCAGAGCTAGCCAGAATATGACATCATCAACTTCGGTGCTCAGAGGCAGTCTTCAGCACTGAGTTCAGTTAGTCACCACCGCAACAATAAGTGAAAAAAAGATGTACTAGAATCTAACAGAAAATTAAGCTATTGGGTGCATACTCGGTGTGTTTAGGGCTTAGAGACTTGATCGTTCTACGTAGTATTAAAGGACATTTGGCCTCAATGGCGGGACACCCGCGGTGTAAATTCGTACACACAAAAGCAAATAACTGCACCAAGCCTCTTCTCTCATCTCTCCTCTCTCTCTCTCATCATCTCAGTCTCTCATTCTCTCTCTCTCCCTCATCTCGCTCCACGCTCTCTCTCTCTCCTCGCTCATCATCTCTCTCACCTCTGGTGTGTGGTGTGTGTGGAGTGGGGGTGTGGGGGTGTTGTGGGTGTGGGTTGTGTGTGTGTGTGTGTGTGAGCCTGTCACTGTAAGACGACATACACATAGTGATAAATCAATAAATGAATGGTGCTGTATACCCTCTTCCTGGCTGAAACGCTCGCAACAGCTACGCAGGTGTCTGTTCAAATCATGACAAAGGTGTTGCCAACTGCGTAGAGCGCCTGACAAGCTAGACACAGCGCATCTAACTTGCGGAAATTGGGAGAGAATGAAATGTTTATTTAAATCTTCTGGGGAAAAGGCAAAAGAAATGGGCCAAGGAGGCAGAACATATACAGGAGATGACAGGTAGCCAAAATTCCCAAAAAAAAGAAAAAGGACAAAACAAAGAGAGGGATAGAAATAAGAATTCTAAGCTCAGAATGTCCAAAGATGGGATGGTATTTACACGGGACAGTAACACCCCGCTATCCCCACTGGGATAGGGATACTACTTTCAGTTGGACACTGGGTTTTCAAAAGGCCGTTCTATAGAGTGGGCAGATAGGGCGGTACATGATTTTTTATTCCTATTCCACGGCCACATGTAAGCTGCACATTGTCTTCCATTCCAAAATAAAGGCTCTTTGTGATACGTTTTTGGTTATGGTAATCCTTTTTTTTTTTTTTGTTTTTTTTTTTTTGTTTTTTTTTTTTAGATGCTATTAGACCCTTTTTGCTGGCTGTCCGGTAGGAGCAGAACAATCAACATGATTGCAAAGATATTATCTGCGTTGTCAGGACCTGTTCGAGTGGTGGTGTTTGTTTGTCTTTTCCCTCGCTCTCCTTGATCATTTGTTCTCTTCATCCTTACACAAAACTCTTTTTATCTCCGCCCCGGTTGCCCTTGGGGGTGACAGAAACCATTGCGTATTCATTCAAACCCCCCACCCGTTGTTTGTTCTTGGTCTTGTTCTCTAGATGAAAAATTAACCTCCTGTACAAAGTCTAAGCAAACATTGTTCATCTGCAACTGCCCCCTTTCACGGGTCCACAGACAACGTTAACATTGTTGTCGTTTTTCCAGCTAATCTGATAACACTAAAAGATAGCAAACCGTGATAGCAGAAAAGGTGGTAATTGGTGTAGAAAGGGGGGTGTTATCTGAATGACGTTCCATGGAATAGATTCAAATAAAATAATCTTTGATTTTTCAAAGCAACTTACTATAAACAAAGCCACCACAAATTAATCAATGTCTATGTCTGTCTTGTTGCTGTAAGGTGGCATCATATTTTTGTTAAAAAAAAAAAAAAAGAGAAAAAGATAACCAAGTGGTTCGTTATATTACTGTAACCAGAGAGAACGGCTAAAAGGCAATAAGTGGGTAACTAGGATGTCCGTATTTTCTATTTCGGTGCCTGCTTCACTGTCAATCCGTCTGTTTCTAGTTCTGTGTGACTTTATCAAGGCAGAGGGCCTGATAAAAGTAAAGTACTTTTCGGTACACAGCCGCTACATAAAGACTATCATCATATATAAGAATGACATCGCTATGACCTGCCTCATCAACTTGTTTTGCTAGAGATTGCCCCTATGGGAGAAAAAAAACATTACTTACAAACCTTAATTCTAAGTGTTTCTGTTGTTTTTTCCCTTTTTCTGCTTTAATGATGACCCGTTCGTCTTGGGCTAGGATTCGTTCAGCTCTGTCAAGGTGGCCTTTATTGGGAAAGGCATGTTATAACTCTAAAACTATTTCTTCTGTTTCTCCGAACAAAAGAAAATGACATTTCCGAGACTGGGCATCAATTTTTACAATGGTCGTGCCAAGTGTTTCATATTGGGCACAGCATAGTTCACACTACTGCAGTCCAGCACACTTAGTCACAGAATAAAGATCCAGAACTGTAACATCTTCACCTCATCTACACCTATCCTCTAGTCTAGCAGAATCTTGGGGCGCCAAGGAGATATATATATAAAAAAAAAAGGGATAACAAAACATTGTAGTACTTCAATTGCGGAGTGTTGCAGATGCTACAGAGGATTGATAGTCTAATAGCAAAGGTTCATTAAAGGTGAATACGAGGGCAAAAAATATGCTGTGTCCATCGTTGTAACTACTAAGAGTTGACACCACTATATATTGATAAACAGATAACTGAGTGTCTATTAGATACCATCAAGAAGATACAGATCAATAATGGGGATTAAATATAATCATTGCAACAAGGAACCATTTGCGTCACACATTGCAGCGTCCGTGCGGGTACCACCCCCAACGGTCGTCCCAACCAGGATGAGGATGATGATGAACAAGGAACAGCCATAAGCGGTCTGCTCTATATCAGAGAACGATAAGCAGCCCGCAGTTAGCAAATCTCTATTCTATATTAGAACAAAAAGATTCAGCTCAGTAGGCAAATGTATATGTATATATTAGTGCAACAAGACACAGGCTTATAGCAAAATGTCCTACTCGATATTAGTTCACAAGACACTAGTTTAATAGGCAAAAATGTCTATTCGTAAATATAATGCAACAAGACCAGGTTTAATAGGCAAAATGGCTACTATAATTATAAGGCATAAACTCAGGCTTAATAATCGAGCAACATATTTGGACAGGATAGTGTATAGGGCGGCATTTCTAGTTTTTCATTCTTTGTTGTTGGAAAAATGTGCTGCAAAATTACGGCAACCTTATGTTACGCTGGGTGCGTTCCGCTTTGATTAACTTGGTATGTCCATGAAAGTATTGGTTGCCCTGTATAGACAAAAACCCCCAAACCACCCAAAGAATAGTGAGTACAACGATTGTACTGGATGGTGTCTGTTTTTGCTCCCCTTTTTCTTCCCGTTTACCAGAATCCATACGGTATCGGTGCCAGTACTCTTTTAGATTTGGGGCTTGCTCTTGCGGTTGTACACAAACCAGTGGTTATTGGCACTCGGCTTGTGTGGGTGGGGTTTGTCGCTTACCCGAAAGGAAATGACATGCCCAGAAGCTAGAAGGAATCCGGCGTCACAATAGCCTGAGTTCCATACGGTGGACGCGAAGCGAAGGTTGTGCCACGATTGCAGCTAACAGAACACAAAGCAGAACACAGGTCTACAACCTTGATACAAATGCAAACAATTCTGTTAATACAGCGTGTACGTTCTTTATATTTTACTTTAAGTGCGTCAGGCCCCAATATTCAAATGTAATCTTATAGAAAAAGTGACACCGTGAAGAGATATCGTACAAACATCTAGCCGTATAAGCCTGTTCCGCTTTTCGTAAGAGTAGGCCATTGGGTGCCCGGTGGAACAGATGATAGATTTTACTAAACCGCATTACACACGGGACGATGGAAAAAAAAGCACGTAAGGCTTATGTCCATATCCTCGATATAAAACAAAGAAATAAATAATGAATGAAATATCCACCGTGTCATGTTGTTGTTGAGGCGGCGCCTGATCGTGACTCCGAAGTTCACCAATGGAGTGTTTTATACATTTTTCATGCGGGTCAACCAACTGTAAATACACGCTAATTTGTCCCCATAGAAAACGACAGTTTTAAAGCAAACGATACAAAAACTCTATCCTATGGATCCAACGTTCGTTTTTTCAGTCTTGAGCAAGACCTTGCGAGATTCACCAATAACGTTGGTAAGAAGGGTGGTATGGGACCGTTGTTGATTTCCCATCCTTAGGTGCACACAACCCGAATATCGGGTGTTTTTCCTTGTTTTGTAGGCTAGTGAGAGCTCAAATGTACCTACCATGGAAAGAATACATTTGCAGACAGGAAAAAACAACAACGGGAGAGGCGCTTCTCTTGGCGACGCTGCTCCCGGAGAGAGCAGCCTGAATTTCACGTAGAAAATCGGCCGTGACTTAAAGTTGGTGTTTTTTTTTCTTGGAACCGAAAATATATGAATTAAAAAGACATGCGATTCCTGTAAAAACTTCAAACTCGTTCTTGGTAGATTCTCTTTGATACATCAACTCTTCAGCATGTCCAAACTTACCAACATTCCCTTCTCACAGGCACGCGAAGCTGGCATCAACAGCAACTATCGACAGTGGAAAAAACAACCACTAAAAGAAAGGGATCCACAGTTTTTCACTTCAACCAAGAACAACTACAACAACATCTCCACAGCAGCAAACAAGCCATAATGCAGCGGATACGAACGGAGACTGTACATTCACCTTGTTTTTTCCCAGTGTATCGATACTGAACCCGTAGCGGTGATTCTCCTCTCTCTCTCACCGTTGTAATCACAGGGCGTAGATGGAACCTCAGAGCTAGCAAATGTTCAGAGATTACCGCATCAACCAAGAGGATTGGTTTTTGGTTGTTGGTCATCGGTTGTTGGTGTGTGCGCGCCCCGGCTTAACACTCGGGAGTCACCCAGAGTATGTACTTCCTCTCGTATGGTCACACATGGGGATCCCTGGTGAGAACGTAAGTACATACTTCGATGAGACGGTTTGCCTGCCTGACGTTTTCCATTTTCTAACCAACAGCATTCACAACATCCGATTTCAGAGGATTTTCTCTCTTCTATCATACCAAAAAAAAACCATGTTGTTTGGGGGCTCATAGCTTTTTGCAGGCTGTAAACATCGTCAAATTAAAAACATGCAACGCTCCAACGTTACGTTGTTTGTAGAACTTACAAAGCACTTACTAGAAATAGGAAAAGGGACTGACAAGACTTGGGTGCTAGACGAAAAAACGATGGTGTGGGTTTTTACCAGTGTAGAGAAAATCATACCATTACATCTCCAAAGTCGGGAAACGGCGTAACTCTTTCACGGTGGGTAAAAAAAACAAACGTCGCTACGCGAAATCTACACCATTGGGTGAACCTCAAAGCTCTATCCGAGGATAATAAATAATATAGTAAAGAAAAATATATATATATAAAGGTCATGCAAATGAAACTGAAAAAAATTCTATCAAAAATCTATTTCAAAATATATGTGTTAAATCTATGAAAAAAAAAAATTGTACATATAATATATATAAGCTTCATGATCATTGCCTGGGCCCCATGGAAATATCATGTCTGTTAGAAGAATATTCATTTACTTATTCATTTATTATTATTTAGTTATTTATCTATACCACGTTTAAGTCACGCAGAGGCTCTGCGGAAAATCGGGCTGCTCTCAACCTGGGAGAGCGCGTCGCCACAAGAGCACGCCAACCCAGTTTGTTTGTCTTTTTCCTGTCTGCAACTGAGGGATTGTAGTGCAGCGTGTGTTTTGCCACAGCTCAGAAAACAAAACGCTATGACTCATAGATGAACCAGTGTCCACGTGTTCTTCACTAGGGACCCCCCACTGCCAAGGCTAGCTGGCGCTATACGGGTAGCGTCGCTCAAGCACTTATTTCCGGTCTACAAATGCTCCGATAACCTCTACAGTGAGAAATCATGGAAATACGCTGGGGGGCCCGCTCACTTTAATGAAACGAATCCAGATTTGTGTGAGGTGTGTTGGGGTGTAATCTAAGATATATCTGTGTGTGTGGTGTGTGTGCAGGTGTGTGCGGGTGTAAGCGTGCGAGTGTGTTATACTGTTCGGTGTGCGTGCGAGTTCGTTTCGCGCGTACGTGCTTGTTGTGAGTGTGCGCTTGCGGGCGGGCGTGTGTGGTGTGTGTCGGTGGTGCCGGCGTTAGAGGGTGTATTTTATCTTATATCTATATCCATATCTGTGTTGTATGTGTAATGTGTGGTATGCTGTAGTTTTGTAAGCGGGCGTGTGGTGGATACGGCGGGTGGGCGTCCGCTGCGTCCGGCGGGCGTCAGCGCGCGGCGCGTGAGGTTGTGTGTGTGGGGTGTGTGTGTGTGTGTGTGCACGCGCGGGCGGGTGGTGTGTGGTTTCGAGAATCGATTTTTTAACATTATCAAAACCTTTAACAAGTGAGGGGTCAGCATGTTTACACAGAAGCTCCATTGAGCGGCTTTTTTCCTTTTCTTTCCCGTGTTTTCCCTGGTCCTTTTTGCTTCACCGTTTTCTTATTGGTTTTACTTTCTCTTCTTTTATTGTTGTTGAATATTATCATTTCAATTATAAAAAACAGCAACAGACTCCCTGGGGGCAAAAAGGGGGGGGGGGTGGGGTGGGGGGAGGGGGGGGGGGGTGGGGGGGGGGGGGGGGGGGGGGGGGGGGTAAACAAACAACCGAAATTATGTTTTAAAAAAAAAAAGGTAGAAACAAGAGTTAAGTCTGGTTCTTTAACAAAAATATAAATATAGAAGCATGCAATAAATAAAGAACTCTTCAGAAATGGAAAACAAATATTGCCACAAGAGCAGAGCGACACCTAAATTTTAAACAAATTATGTCTGTATTGGTTAAATCTGTTTCCTATGAGAACGGCTTTTTAATAATCAAATTCTGCACAGACAAGTTTGTAGGATGTTTTGGGTTCTTTTAAAAAAGGGTAAGGTAAAGGAGTTCATAACTATAAGGTCGAAGGGAGGCGAGGCTCAGAGAACTCAGCTTCTCCCGGAACCAGCAGATTGAGGGGCTGCGCCCAGCGCCGCTACTCGCGGCTTTACCTTGTCCCGGACCGAAACGAGGCAGGTAACCCATTTACCAACTGGTGGAACTGGGGAACTGTAAACTGAAGCCAAGCGCGCAAACGTCACCCAGCCAAATGGTAACCACTCTCGAGCTGCTTAACGTGGGCTGGGGAAGCGAGTGCTCCTACCATCGAGCAATCCCGTCCCCTTTTACGGTGCGCTAAATACAGATGCTACATGTGTTCGGGTTTGTCCTCATCGGCAAGACTAGGCACCTAGACCACGGCTCAAGTCTAGCGGCTTGGGGGGAATAGTTTCAAGCAGAAACAATCACATCCAGACTGTCGGAGTTCTAGACAGGTGCTTTACCTCTAGACCACCCAAGCTTTTATAGCTTCTGCACTAACAAGATGAGTGAAACTAAGCGCACACACCATCTGAGGCTGTTGGCTAAGTCGCGGGAAATATCTTCTGAACTGAACGTAAATACTAGACTCGACCTCCCTGAAAGGTCCCCCAATGAGACTACAAACTGAAGTTCCTTGTCCAAATGCATGCGGATCAGCTTTCACACATGTTAATAATTTCATAACATGTCTACCCTGATAAAAAAGAATGCAGGCCATTGCTAGCTGGAGATGATTACAAATAGAATTGGCAGTATGCATCAAGTATGTGTACACACAAATACACAAGACAAGTAAATCCATGCACACAGGACTCTCTCTCATCTCTCCTCTCTCTCATTCTCTCTCGCTCAAGCTCTCCTACTCGCAATTGAATTAAACATACAATCAACTTGTCAATTGTCCCCCCTGCCGAAAAAAAAAACACACACCACACTATTCATTGCTTTCAAGTGTAGAAGTCCCAACACTCCACACGCAGACCTGTTGCATGCACTGCATTATCCATGACTCGGACAGTTTGGCGGAGCAGGCAACTTGTCAGACACTGGCGCTAATTCCTGTGTGTGCAGGATGGGATCGGGCACTAACAGTAAAAGAAAGAAGCGCCCAAACCGATGAGAGTGAAATCAAGCGAGGATGAGAAATGGCTGCCTGCTGCAGAGCGAAAAGACATCTGACGATAAGAGGGCTCGTCCAGAAATTGCTTGTCATCTCTTACCTAGAACCCATGTTTTTTTGCACACAAGTAGACCAGACGGGCAAACACAGACACGCGCTCACGCGCATCGCATATATAGTGCAGCACAGGTTCTGGCTTACACACATGCAGTCTAAAACATGTCCACCGGTTAGAACCACGAGTGTGGTGTGGCATGCCAGAACACCTGTAAACCATACCATGCAGCATCAACGTGCATGCATGCAAAAGCATACAGAGAAATAATATTGGTCCTAATATCACCTCGAGTTAAAAGACGTAAAATGAAAGAAAGAGAATAATGTAGATCCATGATTGGGAGCCTCTCTCCTTCACTCTCTCTCGCTCTCACTCACTCTCCTCCTCCCCCACTCTCTCTCCCTCTCCTCGTCTCTCTCTCTCTCATTTCCACGGAACTATGAAAATCAGCCTGTCACAGTCTCCCCGTCCAAAACCAATTCAGTGCATCAAGTGGAGAAGCCCTCCACTCCCACAAAGACCTGTGGCACACGCAAAGCATTATCTATGACTTTG
>CM054141.1:64505280-64525280 GCA_028751875.1 Rapana venosa
TTAAAATTTCTATCTTTAGAGACAAAGGGTAAGTTTGAGACAGGTCTATAATTCTTCAGAATGTTGGATCAGAGGTCGTGCTTTTCAGTAGAGGTGTGACTATTGCGGTTTTAAGAGCTTGTGGAAAATGTCCTGACAGAAGAGATGAGTTTACTATTTTAGTGATAATAGGTACAAGTTGTGGAAGGCATTGTGAGAAAACAGGAGCAGGTATGGGATCGAGGTCGCATGATTTTATAGTCATTTCCTTCAGAATTGTCATGATTTTTTTTCACTTGTGGAACAGAAGGAAAAGAGAGGAGTGCCAGTGAACTGGGGATCAGGAGGTGCAGGCTGGAAATGAGTCTCATCCAGTCTGGAGCGTATGTTGTGGACTTTGTCTGAAAAGAAGGCAGAAAAGATAGATGGAAGTTCAGACAGGCTGTGGGTGGTAGGCAGAGGAGTTGTTTTTGCAGACCCAAGGAGATTTGAGGTGAGGGAAAAAAGAGATTTTATGGATGTAGCGCAGAGAATTTGGGAAGAGTAGTATTCTGTCTTTGCTGAATGGATTAAGAGTTTGACTTTGTTTATTTGTTTTCGGAAAAGCTGTTTGTTGATTTCGGTTTTTGATTTCCGCCACTGCCGTTCTAGTTGCCGGCGTTTGCGCTTCGCTATCAGGATGTCTTGGGTATACCATGGCGCACAGGGTCTGTCAGGTAGGAGATGGTCAGTAGGAGGTGCATGCTCATCAAGCAATTGGCGGAGAACAGTGTTATAGTATTCAGAGAGGTCAGTGTGGTCAGAGGTTTGTGAAAAACGTTCGGAAGCTTGTGAAGAGAAAGTATGAATATCTAAGGCCTTAAGATTGCGACGAGTAACATATTTCTTCTTTCTAATAATAATAATAATGTATGGAATTTATATAGCGCTGAATCTTGTAAAGCAACAAATCAAAGCGCTCAGATTTTACTTTAAGTCACGGCAGATTTCTCTCCGTGAAATTCGGGCTGCTCTCCCCGGGGAGAGCGGGAGAACGCGTCGCCACTTAGCGCTGCGCCACCCTTTTACCCTTTTTTTTTTCTGCAGCTGTATTTGTTTCCCTATCAGAGTGGCTTTTTTCTAAGAATTTTGCCAGGGACAACTCTCTTGTTGCCGTGGGTTTTTTTACGTGCGCTAAATAATTACGTGTAACACACGGGACCTCGGTTTATCGTCTCATCCGAAAGACTAGCGCCCAGACCACCACTCATGGTCTAATGGATGGGGGAAAAATTTCCGGTCCAAACGGGGTACGAACCGCCGCACACTTCAGACCCGGACTTTTCGCTTTCTAGACAGGCGCGTTACCTCTAGACCACGATCCACTTTCTGACAGGTTTTGTGATGTTGAGGTGGAAAAGAATGGCGGAATGATCAGAATGCAGTTCGTCAGTGACGGAAACAGATGTAATAAGATTAAATGAAGCATTAGTAATCAGCCAGTCTAAAATATGGCCAGATCTGTGCGTTGCTTCGTTTACCAGTTGGGAGAGAGAATGGTTGGACAGAGAAAGAGAAAGACGTTTGACATCTGGAGAAGACTGGTTGTCGAAATGGAAGTTAAAGTCACCGAGAATTATAAGTTTAGTAGGAGAGAGGCTGTAGTGGTCGAGGAGTGACTGGAATTCTTGATGAAAAACAGAAGATGTCAGGTTGTTCTTACGGCTAGGAGGTGGACGGTAAAGGCAGCAGATAGTAATAGAGTGGCCAGGTAAGTTGAGGTTGATTTCGCAAACTTCAAAAGAGTCGTGTGGGAATGGAAGGTTGTGGCTGAAAGAAAGAGCTGGTTCCAATGTGTTTTTGAAAATTATGGCAATCCCACCTCCTCGAGAGAGTCTGGGAAAAGAAATAGTTTTATATCCTGGAAGAGTCAGCTGTTTTATTTTGGGCTCATGGCCATGTGGTTTAAGCCAAGTTTCGGTGAGGAAGGTTAAGTCAATTTTTTTTCAGAGATGAAGTCAGAAATGTAGTCGGCTTTTCCATTTGGACAGACAGACTGCACATTGAACAAACAAACTTGAAGGAGATCTGAAGGAGGTGGAGAGGTTGAAGATGAAAGTGGTGAGTTTGGACAAGCATCAGAGGAAGAGGACGAAGGCGATGGTGGAGATGCGGCTAGCGGAAGAACAGACAAGAGTTTGGATGGTGAATCAGGAGTAGAAGATGGTGAAAGAACTGTGCTAATCAGGGGATTCTGTGTTTGAAACACATCATGATATACATCATCATCATCAGAACAAAAAACATCAGAACAAAAAACATCAGAGTCACAAACAACAGAACAGTGAACAGCTGAAGGGGCGGGTGGACGGCAGCATGGGGAAGAAGCGTTGTCAGGGGTAACAGAAGTGACGTCAGAGGTGAGGGGGGAGCCACGGGAGAGGGAAGCCCACCACTGGCGATGACGTCGGCCTGCCCGTGTTCCCCTCTTCTGAGTCTGTCTCTGTGTCTGTCTGTCTGTCTCTTGTGCATCTGTTGATATCCAAGTGTGTGTGCATTTTCATATGTATCATAATTATGCTTTTGTTTTGCTTGCAGATTTTTCTGTTCTTTTCATTTTGAAGGTTGGATGAAAAAAAGTCTTGTTTAAATTATTTGAAAAAAAAGTGGTTTTGGTTCCCCCCCCCGGGGAGAAAAAGCCCTTTTATTTTGGGGGGGGTTTTGGTAACAGATTTTTTGTTTGACCCTTCTTTTAAAAAATTTTTGGGGTTTTTTTAAATTAAGGGGCAAAAAATTAAAAAAATTTTTAAAAACCCGGGTTTAAAAAGGGGGGCCACAAAGAGGGGGTACCAAAAGTATGGTAAAAAAGGGGAAGAACCCCCGGGGTTGTTTTTGTTTCGGGAAACCATTTTTTTTAAATTTTTTTTTTCCCCGGGGTTTGGGGGCTTTCCCCTTGCCCCTTTTTGGTTTTTGTTTTCCCTTTTGGTTTTTTTCGGGGTTTTGTTGATTTCTTTTTCTTTTTTTAAAATTTCTTTTTCTTTTAAATTGGGGGGTGTGTTTTTTTTTGTTGTGGGGGGGTGGGGGTTTTGGGGGGGGGTTTTGGGGTTTGGGTTGGGGGGTTTTGTCTTAGGGGTTTTAAATGGTTGAAATTGGGTCCTTGTTTTTTTTTTGGGGATGGGGGTTTTTTTTTCTGTTTTTTTGGGGTTTTTAAAAAATTTTTTTTTTTTTTTTTTTTTTTTTTTTTTTTAATTTTTTTTATTTTTATTATTTTACCCTTTTTCCGCATTGCTGTTTTTTTTTGGTGTTAGTGCACACATACACTGAACTTACAGCCATCCTTCTGATCTACTTTACAGTTACCTCTTTTGCCATCTCTCTCTCTTTCTCCTCTCTCCCCTCTTTTTCCCTCCTCTCTCCTCTCTTCTCTATTTCTTTTCTTCCTCTCTCCTCTCTCCCCTTTTTCCTTTTCTTAAATTCCCGGGTTCCTTAATTTTTAAAATTTTTAAATTGTTGGGAAATTGAAAATAAAGGGTAAAAGGGACCGAAACCCCCCAGGTTCCTCCCCCCTTTTCCCCCAAAGGGGCCTTTTGGCATCCCCGCCTGATTCCTTATTCGGGATAAGTTACACTTGAAATTCCCCTTGGCAGACAAAATTTTGGAGCTGGCTGTAAAGAAACCTGATAGAGTTGTTCATACGTTAAAACCATGGGGGTATGATCATTCGAACATATCTTCAGTATATTATTTTATTATCCGTCTGTTTTTCTCTGCATCTCCCTTTGTGTGTGTGGTGGTGTGTGTGTTGTGGTGTGTGTGTGTGTGTGGGGTGTTGTGTGTTGTGTGGTGTGTGGTGTGTGGTTTTTGTATTAGTCATTTATTTATTATTTTTATTCTTTATTCGAGGAAATGAAAAAAACACCCACTGAGATTTTTTCATCCCGTCCTCGGGGATGAAGTTTTGTAGAGTTTATCATCTGTTCCCCCCCCGGCACACGAGGCCCGCTCTTCCGATCTTCCGAAAAGCGGAATAGGTTTTTAGGTGTGCGCAAGATGTTTTGCTGCGTTTTCAACCGGGGGCCCCCGGTTTAAGTCTCCCTGTAGACTTTTGGGGGAGTGGATTGGCATTGTTTTTTAACTGCAGGGGTAAAAAATTTCCTCTTTAACGCTGGGGGTGTTTTTTTTGTTGTGTGTGGGGGGGGGGGAGGAGGAGAGAGAGAAGGAGAAAAGAGAGAGAGAGAGAGAGATAGGGTTCTCCTACAGTTGGGAAGCACGCATCAATGCATGGGTGTGTGTGGTTGTGAGCAACATGTGCGTATACGTGTGGTGTGTTTTGGGGGGTGTGTGTTTTGTGTGTGTTCAAATTTATTTAAGTCTTTTCACTTGTGATATGACGGTGTGTAAGTATGTGTGTGTTCTCGCTCTTATGGCCACCTGCTGTGTACATGGGAGCTTTATTCATCACGTTAAAAGCTAAAAATGAGTGACTCCCTTTTACAAAAAGTCCTTTCCCTGAATTCAGCGGTGAACGTTTCCTTTCAGTTCGCTGTCAGGTCTGTGCAAATATGATTGGCAGCCATGGTGTGAAGATGCCTGGACAAAGAACGTTACATCACACTGTCACAATCATGGGCACGTGCCTCACGTAGCGGCTTACTCGGGTATATTGGACTTCCAGCATTGGAATGAAATGAAATGAGAAATAGATCAATAGATAGATAGAGACAGAGACAGAGAGACATACGGACATGACGACGAGGACAATAAAATGCAATACAATGCATTACAATACAATACAATGCAACACGATGCAATACAATTCAAAACACTGTATTATCTCAAAATCGAAGAAATTCTTTTGGAGACAGACAGGCAAACAAACAGACATACACAAAGATAGAGAGGCAGACCTGAAGAAAAAGAACAGTATAACCCAACAGCATACATCTAGACAAAGAAAACAAAGAGAGAAAAAAAAAAAGACATAAGAATTCAAAACAAAGAAGACAAAGAGGAAAAAGAAAAAGACACGAGAATTCAAAACAAAGAAGACAAAGAGGACGGAATTGCAGAAGTGAGGACAATATTGGAGGGTCAAGCCCAACAGACTTTTGCCCCGTATATTGATCCATCTTTGCACAGCAGCTCTTCTCTTCTTCTCTGGTTATTGCAGGCAACAGGATAGTTTCTTTCTCTTTTAGGGTTCCAGAAAATATGCAAGACAATGGCCAACACGCTGACTTCTCCCAGAAGAAAAATTGAGAATGTGTCACATGTGACAATGTTTTTATTGAAAACGAAAACAAGCCTTAACATGGAAATAAATGGTAGTTTCTGTTTAAGAAAACATAGATTGATGTGAATTTGTGCATGCATATACTAGACATACGGTGGTCTATAAGCAAATATTGCAGATAGAAGGATATATTGATTGGCTGATTGTTTGGTATTTATCAACAAATGAATTGCCCTGATAAATGGTAATTAATCCAAGTTCTAAATTGGCTGTTTTTCTGGTATCTTTAATCAAGTTCTGATTTGGCTGATTGTGTGGTCATTTCAATCAAGTTCTCTTGGCTCTTTGTTTTATTTTACCTTCAACAACTAACATCAACACGCTTAAAAATGAGAAAATACAGTGCGCGCGCACACACAACACACATCACGGTTCTCTCTCATACTCAAATACTCTACCACTAAATCTACATACTAACTCATCACATCTTCAATCCTGATCTCAATCCTACTCACCACTCGCAGTTACTTTCATATCTCCCTCTCAAATCAAACAGACACAAAACCAGCACAACATACAGAGAGAGAACTGGACAACAGATGAGACAACATATTGAACAAGACAGAGCAAAGAAAGACAAGCAGATACACTGCAAAGATAAAAAAAACATTTCCCTATCAACATAGCAATTGAACCTGAAAGCAAACAAGATGACAAATCTACAAAAAGCAAAAAAAAAAGGGAGAAGAAAAAAGAAGGAATAACGATAGAGAAAAAAGAGACACAAGTGCAGAAGTGAGGACAATATATTGAAGGGTAAAACCCAACAGGCTACTTGCCCCATATATCGATCTATCTTCGCAAACCAGCACTTCTCTTCTTCTCTAGTTTTTGCAGACCACAGGATATTTTCTTTCATTATTTTTCTCTATGTTTAGTTTCCAGCTAAATATCATGCATGCAATACAAGACAATGGCCCACATACAGAATCCCCAGAAGAATGTGTCAAACCTGACAATGTTTTCCTTGCAAAGAAACATGAGTTTTGAACAAGGAAGTAGATGACGATTTTCTTTTAAAGAAAATATAGATGATATGATTTTCTGCATATATATATATATATATATATATATATATATATATATATCTATCTATCTATCTCTATATCTATCTATCTATCTATATATATATATATATATATGTACTAGTCATGGGAAAATAGATATGCAGATAGGCAGATAGGTGGCTTGATTGATTGATTGATAAATCATTTACTTGTTTGGCATTTCATTCGACAAATAAAGACATATCAACACATTTACTAATGTGAGAAAATAGCTATGCACGCACGCACACACGCGCTATCGCACATACACACAGAAACACACATATACACACACTCACTCAATCACAACACACAATACATACAACACACACCAACTCACATACACACACGACTACACACACACACACCACACATCACCACACACACGCCACACACACACACACTTACACATACACTACACTCTCACACACGCGCGCGCGCGCTCGCAAGAGAGAGGGAGAGAGAGAGAGAGAGAGAGAGAGAGAGAGAGAGAGAGAGAGAGAGAGAGAGGAGGAGAAGAGAGGAGAGAGAGAAGAGAGAAGAGTCAGGCAGACCGACAGATAGACAAACAGATAAGCAAACAGACAAACAGAGAAAAATACAGAAAGACAGAGAGACAGAGAGACAAAGAGACATACAGAAAGGCAGACAGAGGAATACTAAATTCGATTTTCATCTCTTCCCATTTTTCAAAACCAGTTTTATTCCAGCTTGGTCAAAGGTCAATTAGAATCATTTATCGATTCCTTCCGCTAAATCACATTACACAACACAATCACACGAAACACCACACATCACACACACAACATCACACAAACACCACAAACACATACGAAACACACCACACACACTACACACACACACACACCAAACACACACACAAACCACACGCGCCGCACGTGAGCATGCACACACAATCAAGATGAGAGGATGCGTGTATTATGCAAAGCAACGTTTTCTTTCTTATTTTTTTTATTTTTGTTTGTTTATTCATTTTTTTATCCTTTCTTGATTTTTGAAATTTTACTCATTTACTTATTTGTTTTCTTATCTTTATGTATTGATCCATTTAGTTATTTTTAGATTTTCAAAATTTTCATTGATTTTTTTTAATTGCATTTTGCTGTTTCCACTATTGGCTAATTTCCGGTGGCAAGCAAACAGCCTGTCTTCTGTTTTGCTTTGGCTGATTCATTATTTTTTTGTTCAGCATTTTTTGGTTGTTGCCATGCATGCACAAACAACCTTAATTACGACCATTTTTATTCTTGATCGAGTTGTCTTTCTTTATAGCTCTTTTATTTTACACGTGCCCATTTCTCTTATATGCATAGAAAACACTGCGAATTTATTACTGTTGTTGTTGGGTTTTTTTTTGGGGGGGGGGTTCCTCACAAAATGAAATAACTTTTTTTTTCCGGAGCTAATACAAATTGGAATCTTACGTTATCAACGGCTGTGCTCAGGTTGAACCAAAGGTTTAGTTTAGCATTAACTTGAGTTCATCAGACTAAAGCCAGTTAATCAGAGAGCAGGGAGGAAGACCATGGCATCGATGGAGAGATGCTGTACAAGGTTGGGCAGGCAGTAGGTTGGCTGAATGCGTGTGACCGGTACAGGGCAGAATGACTTGAAGATTCATAACACGGCAACCCCATTCTTGGGTCGGCACTTTAATCCGTCCATTCATCCATCCACTTATCTATCCATCCATCCATCTATTTATATACCCATTCATCCCTCCAATCATACTGCAGGGCATGGTAAAGATAACAGAATGTGATACAGACAAAATATGGTTTTACATGTCATATGCCTTGGGTTGCTATAGTGTTTTTCTAAAAATATAAAGTCATACAATGTGTGTGATCAATGGAAATAACACTGTTTATGGTAAATGTAGCAAAAATCCACTTGTATATATGTATGTATGTATGTATGTATGTATGTATGTATGTATGTATGTAATAGTATTATATATATATATATATATATATATATATATATATATATATATATATAATATATATATATATATATATGCTTTTTGATTGTATGTTGACATATTATTGTCTTATAAATAGATATGTAATTTTCTGTTTATACATCAATTTAACAACTTCTCCCCGCGCAAACAGGATGGGATAGCTCAGTGGTCAGAGCACTCGCTTTCACCAAGCCAATATTAAGCAGCAATGAGCGTGGTTACCAAGTGAAAGGGTGCCGGTTTGTGCGCCTTGGCTTCAGTTCCCCCAGCTGTAAATGGGTACCTGCCCTCTTTAGGGTCAGGGAAGGTAAAGCAGCGAGGGAAAGGAGATGGGTGCGCCCTCACTATGCTGGCTCCTAGAGAAGCTGAGGTCTCTGATGCCTCGCTCTCTTACGACCAGATAGGTCATGGGACACCTTTACCTTTTTACCCAACACAAAAAGTTAAACCCCTAAAAGTAAACAGACTGAAAGGGTGACTAATATGTGTGTACACAAAATAGTTAACATATTTTCCTCCTTTCCGATCTGAGTTGGTTGCACAGATCCTGTCAGTCCAGCATACAAATTGCTCCACTGCTTCCTTCCTTACAATCACTGTGTTATTCTGTAACATTCCTTCTGTAAGCACGTATGGACCAACAAACGTCATTGAACCCACTGATATTACTGATTGTTCTCAGCTTGCTTGCTCCTTTCTTCTTCTATGTTATCATGATCCATTTGCTCTCTTTCGTGGCTCTTTTTTTATTTTTGCCCCTTTCCCCAGAGCTCTTGCCGTAAAACTAAAAAAGAACAAAACAAACCAATATACACATTGCTCAGCTTATTCGCTTTTTGGAACAACACCTTATTGCATTACTCTCTGTTTAGTGCTTTGCATGAAGGGGAGAACTTCACTGAAGCCAATGATATTACGGACTGTTGTCGGCTGGTTCGTCACGTTGTTCTCGATTTGTTCTGTTCATTGGTCTTGTATTTCCGTCCCTTTCCTTTGTGTGTTGACGAAAACCATGCTGCGCCCTGTTCTTTGTTCTTCTCTTCTTACACAAGGAAGTGACAATGTCAGAGGCTAGCCAGAATATGACATCATCAACTTCTGTGCTCAGAGGCAGTCTTCAGCACTGATTTCAGTTAGTCACACCGCACAATTAATAAGAAAAAAAGATGTACTAGAATCTGACACAGAAATTAAGCTATTGTTGCATAGCTCTGTGTGTTTAGGGTCTTAGAGGTACTATCGTTCAACTTATTATTAAAGACAGTTTGGCCTCAAAGCAGTGACACCGCTTTGTAAATTCTACACACAAAATCAAAACAGAACCAGCTCTCTCTCTCTCTCTCTCTCTCTCTCTCTCTCTCTCTCTCTCTCTCTCTCTCTCTCTCTCTCTCTCTCTCTCTCTCCTCTCTCTCTCTCTCTCTCTCTCTCTCTCTCTCCTCTGTGTGTGTGTGTGTGTGTGTGTGTGTGTGTGTGTGTGTGTGTGTGTGTGTGTGTGTGTGTGTGTGTGTGTGTGAGCCTTGTCACTGTAAGCGGACATACACATCTGTGATAAACAGATAAATGAATGTGTGCTGTATACCTCTTCCTTGCTGAACGCTCAGACAGCTACTGCTGGTGTCTGTCAAATCAGTGACAATGTGTTGCACTGCTGTAGAGCGCCTGACAAGCTAGACACAGCGCATCTAACTTCGGAATTGGAGAGAATGAATTGTTTTATTTAAATCTTTCTGGTGAAAAGGCAAAAGAAAGGGCCAAGGAGGCAGAACATATACCAGGAGATGACAGGAAGCCAAAAATCCCAAACAAAAGAAAAAGGACAAAACAAAGAGAGTGATAGAAAAGAAGGAATTCCTAGCACAGAATGTCCAGAAGGTGGGGATGGTATTTACACTGACAGGCACCCCGGCATCCCCACTGGGATAGTGTATACTACTTCAGTTTGAAACTGGTTCAAAAGGCGATCTATAGATTGGGCAGATATGGCGGGTAGCATTATTTTTTATTCCTATTCCACTGTCCACATTTAGCTGCACATGTTCTTCCATTCCAAAATAAATTGCTTCTTTGTTACGTTTTTGTTATCCTTTTTATATTCTATGAGACCCTTTTTGCTGCTGTCCTTTATGAGCAGAACAAACAACATTGATTGCAAAGATATTACTGCGTGTTGTCAGTTCCTTGTTTCGTGGTTGTTGTTTTCTTTTCCCTCTCTCTCCATGATCAGTTTGTTCTCTTTCACCTTACACAACACTTTTTATCTCCGCCCCGTTCCCTTTGTGTGGACAGAAACCATTGCTTATTGCATTCCGTTGTTTGTTCTTTTCTCCTAGATAAAAATAACATCCTGTACAAAGACTAGCAAACATTGTTCATCATCAACTGCCCCCTTTCACGTTGACCACAGACAACGGTTAACATTGTTGTCGTTTTTCCAGCTAATCAGATAACACAAGAAAGATAGCAAACCTTGATACAGAAAAGGTGTAATTGGTTTATAAAGGTGTGTTTTTATATGAATGAAGGTTCCATTGAATTAGATTCAAATAAAATATCTTTGATTTCAAAGCAACTTTACTATTAATAACAAAAGCCACCACAAATTATCAATGTCTATGTCTGTCTTGTTGCTGTAAGGTGGCATCATATTTTTGTTAAAAAAAAAAAAAAAAGAGAAAAAGATAACCAAGTGTTTCGTTATATAACTGGTACAGAGAGAAGCTGGCTAAAAGGCAATATATTGGGTAACTATGATTTGCAGTATTTCTATTTTCGTTCCTGCTTCTCTTTCAATACGTATGTTGCTATTTTCTGTGTGACAATATCAAGGGCAGGGGCCTGATAAAAGTAAATACTTATCTGTACACCTGCAAATAAAGACTATCATCATTATATAAGAATTACTTCTCTATTTCCTTCCTCCTATCAACTTGTTTTTCTATTAGATTGCCCCTATGTGGATGAAAAAAACATTACTTACAACAATAATTCTAATTGTTGTCTGTTGTTTTTTCCCTTTTTCTAGCTTTATGATGACCCGTTCGTTCTTGTTCAAGGATTCTTTCATCTTGTCAATTGCCTTTATGTGGGAAGAGGCCATTTATTACACTCTACTATTTCTTCTGTTTCTCCGAACAAAAGAAAATGACATTTCCGAGACTGGCATCAATTTTACATGGTCGGTGCCAGTGTTTCATATTGGCACGAGGCAAAGGTTCACACTAACTGCAGTCCATCACACTAGGTCACAGAATAAAGCTCCAAAACTGTAATCTTCACTTTCCTCTACACCTATCCTGTAGTCTAGCAGAATCTTGGGGCGCCAATGAAGATATATATATTATATAGAAAAGTGATACAGAGAACATTTTATTACTTCATTGCTGAGTGTGTTTCAGATGCTACAGATGGAATTGGATAGTCTAATAGCAAAGGTATCATTAAAGGTGAATACTGCAAAAATATGCTGTGTATATCTGTGTAACTACTAAGAGTTGACCCACTATATTTTGATAAACAGATAACTGAGTGTCTATTATATACCAGTGCAAGAAGAAACAGGATCAATAAGTGGGGATTAATTATATATCATTGCAACAAGGAACCATTTGGCGGTCCACTTGCAGCGTCCGTGCGGGTACCCCAACGGTCGTCCCGACCAAGGGATGATGATGATGATGAACAAGGAACAGGCTCAATAGGAGCGTGTCTTCTCTATATCAGAGAAGCGATAATCAGCCTCAGTTAGCAAATCTCTATTCTATATTAGAACAAAAAGAATCAGGCTCAGTAGGCAAATGTATATTATATATTAGTGCAACAAGACACAGGCTTAATAGGCAAAATGTCTATTCTATAATTATAAGTGCAACAAGACACAGGTTTAATAGGCAAAATGTCTATTCTATAATTATAAGTGCAACAAGACACAGGCTTAATAAACGCGCGTATGTTCTATAATATTGGCGCAACAAGATACAGGCTTAATAATCGAGCAACATATTGGACAGTATAGTGTATAGTGCTGCATTTCTAGTTTTCATTTCAATTTTTAAAGAAATTGCTTCAAAATTTCTGTCAGAGCCATACAAAACTCTTTTTGCTTTTCCTTCTTTTAATAAGTTTGTTATTCCATGAAATTATTTGGTTGCCCTGTATAGACAAAACCCCAAAGAATATTGATTACAACGATTTTACTGATTGGTGTCTGTTTTTTGCTCCCTTTTTCTTCCCTTTTACCATAATCCATACGTTATCTTTCATTACTCTTTTATCTTTGTTTCTTTCTCTTGCGTTGACACAAACCATTGGTTATTGCACTCTGTTGTTTGTTTGTGTGTTTTTCTCTTCCCGAAAGGAAATGACATTCCCAGAAGCTAGAAGGAATCCTGCGTCATCAATGCCTGATTTCCATATTGACTCGTAGCGAAGGTTTGCACTGATTGCAGCTAATCAGAACACTAAGCAGAACAAAGGTCTACAACCTTGATACAAGATGCAAACAATTTCTGTATAGCAGCGTGTTACTTCTTTTTATTTTACTTTAAGTGCTGTCAGCCAATATTCAAATGTATCTTATAGAAAAAGTGACACTGTTGAAGATAAATCGTACAAACATCAAGCCGTATAAATCCTGTTCCGCTTTTCGTAAGAGTAGGCCATTGTGTGCCGGTGGGAACAGATGATA
Organism: Rapana venosa; assembly: GCA_028751875.1. Lineage (NCBI taxonomy): Eukaryota > Metazoa > Mollusca > Gastropoda > Neogastropoda > Muricidae > Rapana > Rapana venosa. The sequence goes on from CM054141.1 coordinate 64,518,249, forward strand.
GAATTTACAAAACCGCATACACACGGGGACGATGTAAAAAAAAGCACGTAAGTGCTTATTCCATTATCCTCGATATAAAACAATGAAATAAATAAAGAATGAAATATCCACCTTTCCATTTTGTTGTTTGTCTGCTCCTGATCTTGAGCTCCGCAGTTCACCAATGGAGTGTTATGACAATGTTTTCAGTGCGGTCAACCAACATTAAATACATGCTAATTTGTCTCATAGAAAGCTGACAGTGTTAAAGCTAAACGATACAAAACTCTATCCCTATGTATCCAACGTTCTTCTTTCAGTTCTTGAGCAAGACCTCCGAGATTCACCAATAACGTTGTTAGAGAATGTTGTGTATGTGACCGTGTTTTATTTCCCATCCTTTAGGTAGCCACAACCCGAATTCGGGGGTGTTTCCACTTGTTAGCTATTGAGAGCTCAAATGTACCTAAAAGGGAAACAAATACAGTTGCAGTCAGGAAAAAACCCTAGGTGGCGCTGCTTTTGTGGCGACGCAGGCTCCCCGGAGAGAGCAGCCTGAATTTTACGCAGAGAAATCTGCCGTGACTTAAAGTTATTGTTTTTTCTCTTGACCGAAAATATATGATTAAAAAAGACAATGCGATTCCTTAAAACTCGTTCTTGTAGATTCTCTTTGAACATCAACTCTTCAGACATGGTTCCAAACTTACAAAACATTCCCTTCTAACAGGGCACGCGAAGCTGGCATCAGCAAAAACGTACATGGAAGAAAACATGCCACTAAAAGAAAGGGATCCGTAGTTTCACTTCAAACAACAACAACAACAACAACAACAACAACATCAGCAACGAAACAAGACCATAAAGCAGGCGGATACGAACTGGAGACTGTACGTCAGCCTGTTTTTCCCGTGTAATCGGATACTGACCCGGGTAGCGGTGATTCTCCTCTCTCTCTCACCTTTTAAGTCACAGTGCGTAGATGGAACCTCAGAGCTAGCAAATTGTGTCAGAGATTACGCGTCAACTCAAGAGGATTGTTGTTGTTGTTGTCATCGTTGTTGGTGTTGTGTGCTCCCCGGCTTAACACTCCGGGAGTCACCCAGAGTATGTACTTCCTCTCGTACGTCACACATGGGGATCACTGTGAGACTGTAAGTACATACCGGATGAGACCTTTTGCCTGCCTGACGGTTTTCCATTTTCTAACCAAACAGGCATTCACACTCCGATTTCAGAGGATTTTCTCTCTTCTACCAAAAAAAGAACATGTTGTTTTGCTCATAGCTTTTCATGGCTGTAAACAACTTCAACTTAAAAACATATGAACGCTCAACGACGTGTTGTTGTAGAACTTGACAAGTAGCTTACTAAAATAGCTGACAAAGACTTTGGTGCTAGACAAAGATGGTGTTGGTGTTTTACCATTGTAAGAAATCATATCCATGTACATCTCCAAAGTCGGGAAACGGCTACTCTTTCACGGTTGGTTAAAAAAAACAAACGGTCGCATACGCGAAATCTCACCATTGGTGAACCTCAAAGCTCTAGCCGAGGAATGAATAAATAATATATATATAAAAATATATATATATAAAGTCATGCAAATGAAACAGAAAAAATCTATTTAAAAATCTATTTCAAAAATATATATATTTAAAATCTATTAAAAAAATTATATATATATATATATAGATCCATGATCATTGTCCTGGCCCCTGGAAATATCATGCTGTTAGAAGAATATTCATTTATTTATTTATTTATTTATTTATTTATTTATTTATCTATACCACTTTAAGTCACGCAGATTTCTCTGCGTGAAATTCGGGCTGCTCTCACCGGGGTGAGCGCATGACCACAAGAGCAGCGCCACCTTTTTTAGTTTTCTTTTTCCTGTCTGCAGCTGAGGGATTGTATTGCAGCGTGTGTTTTGCCACGGCTCAAGTAAACTAAACTGCTATGACTCATAGATGAAGCCTGTGGTCCACGTGTTCTTCACTAGGACCCCCCACTGCCAAGGCTAGCTGGCATTACAGCTAGCGTCGCTCAATCACTTATTTCCGTCTACAAGAGTGCTCCGAATATCCTCTACAGTTATCAGAATCATGTAATACGCTGTGGTGCCCGCACACTTTAATTAACGAATCCAGATTTGTGTGAGTGTGTGTGGGTGTATCTATATATATATATGTATGTGTGTGAATGTGTGTGCGTGTCAAGTGTGCGTGTGTGGGTGCGCGTTCGTGCGCGCGCACGTGCTTGTGTGTGTGTGCGCGTGCTTGTGTGTGTGCGCGTGCGTGTATATGTGTATGTATCTATATCTATATCCATATCTGTGTGTGAATGTGTGTATGTGTGAATGTGTGTGTATGCGTGTATGTTTGTAAGCGTGCGTGTGCGTATACGTGCGTGTGTGCGTCCGCGTGCGTCCGCGCGCGCGCGTAGTTTGTGTGTGTGTATGTGTGTGTGTGTGTGTGTGTGTGTGTGTGTGTGTGTGTGCACGCGCGCGCGTGTGTGTGTGGTTTTCGAGAATCGATTTTAACATTATCAAAAACCTTTAACAAGTGGGGGTCAGCATGTTTACACAGAATCTCCATTTAGCGGTCTGTGTTTTCCTGTGTGTCTTTTCCCGTTTTTCCTTTCTTTTTTGCTTCACCTTTTTCTTAGGTTGGTTTTACTTTCTCTTCTTTATTGTTGCTTGAATATTTACATTTCAAGTATAAAAACAGCACACAGTTCTCCTAGTGTCAAAACAAACACCGAAATTATGTTTTAAAAAAAGTATGAAACAATACTTTAAGTCATGTTCTTGTTAACAAAAATGGTAAAATATAGAAGCTATGCATCAAATAAAGAACTGTTACCTCATTAATGGAATACGTACATATATAATAAATATATATATATATATATATATATATATATATATATATATATATATATATATATATATATATATATATATATATATATATATATATATATATATATATAATTGCCACAAGAGCAGCGCCACCTAATTTTTAACACATTCTGTCTGCATGTAAATATGTTTCGGTATGAGAATGGTTTTTTGATAAATCAAATTCTGCCACAGACAAGTTTTGGACGTTTTGGGTTCTTTTTTGTGCGTTAAATACGTATTGCATACAAATGTTCGGGTTTTGGTCTCATCCGCAAGACTAGCACCTAGACCACGGCTCAAGGTCTAGCGGATTGGGGGGAAAAGTTCAGGCAGAAACAATCACATCCAGACTGTTCGATTTCTAGACAGGTGCGTTACCTCTAGACCACCAAGCCATTATATAGCGTACTGCACTAACAAGAGGATTGAAACTAAGGGCACACATTTGAGGCTTTGCTAAGGTCTCGGGGAAATATCTTCTTAGACTGAACGTAAATACTGAACTCGACTCCCCTGAAAGGTCCCCCCATGAGACTGCAAACTGAAGTTCCTTGTCCAAATGCATGGAGATCATCTTGCACACATGTTAATCCAAAACAGTTCTACCTCTGATAGAAAATAATGCAGGACATTTCTGGCCGGGAGGATTAATTACAACTATAACTGCAGTATGCATAAAGTATGTGTATACACAAATACACAAGACGCATGTACCCATGCACACAAGCTCGCTCTCTCTCTCTCTCTCTCTCTCTCTCTCTCTCTCTCTCTCTCTCTCTCTCTCTCTCTCTCTCTCTCACTCTCTCTCTCTCTCCTCTCTCTCTCTCTCTCTCTCTCTCTCTCAATTGAATTAAACATGACAATCAACTTGTCACTTTCCCCCCTTCCTAAAAAAAAAAACCCACACCAAACTATTCATTGCTTCACGTGTAAAGTCCTACACTCCACACGCAGACCTGTTGCATGCACTGCATTATCCATGACTCGGACAGTTTGGCGGAGCAGGCAGACTTGTCAGACACTGGCGCTAATCCTGTGTGTGCAGGATGGATGCGGCACTAACAGTAAAAGGAAAGATCGCCCAAACCGAGTGAGAGTGAAATCAAGCGAGGATGAGAAAATGGCTTCTGCTGTCAGAGCGGAAAGACATCTGACTGATGAAGATGGCTGGTCAGAAATTGAGTGTGTCATCTCTTCCTAGACGCCATGTTGTTTTGCACACAGAGTTAGACACAGACACGCGCTCACGCGCTCGCATGTATAGTGGAAGCACAGGTTCTGGGCTTTACACACATGCAGGTCTAAAACATGTCCACGCGGTTAGAAACCCACTATGTGTGTGTGGCATGCTCAGACACCTGTAACCATAACCATGCATGCATCAATGTGCATGCATGCAAAAGCACTCAGAGAATAATATTGGTCTACTATCACCTTGAGTGAACAGACGTTAAATTAAAGAAAGAGAATAATGTATGATCCATGATTGATCCTCTCTCTTTCACTCTCTCTCTCTCTCTCTCACTCACTCTCCTCCTCCCCCACCTCTCTCCTCCTCTCTCTCTCTCTCTCTCTCTCTCTCTCCTCTCTCTCTCTCTCTCTCTCTCTCATGGTGTAAAAAAACCCTGAGCTTATCCATTTACTCTCAATAAAAAGTTCGAGTTCGAGTTCGAGTTCGAGTTCTCTCTCTCTCAGTTCCACGGAACTATGAAAATCAGCCTGTCACATTCTCCCCTTCCTAAAACCAATTCATTGCTTCAAGTGGAGAAGTCCTCCACTCCACACCAAGACCTGTTGTTCTCAATGCATTATCTATGACTTGGACAGTTTGGCAGGAGTAGCAGACTTGTAAGACACAGTCCTTAATCCTCTTATTTTCTGCAGAACGGATGCAAAACTAAATGTAAAAAGGAGAGATCGCTCAAACCAAATGAGAGTGACATCAAGCGAGGATAGGAAAATGGTTTAAGCTGTTAAAGCAGAAAGACATCTGACTGATTAAGATGGCTGGTCAGGAATTAAATGCATCATCTCTGCCCAGATGCCATCTTTTTTTGCACATAGACTCAGATACAGACAAACACACATACACACACAAACACACACATATATACATCATACATGCATGCATACATACATACAACATACATACATATATGCATACATACACACATACATGCATACATACATACATACATACAACATACACAGCATACATACATACATGCAAACACACACACACACACACACACACACACACACACACACACACACACACACACACACACGTATATATACACATACATACATACACACATACAGAAACATGCATACAGACATGTATAATGTTGACACAGGTTCTGGTTTTCACACATACGCAGGTCTACAAAAACACAACAACATGTCTACATATATGCATGCATGCACACATACAAACATGTCCACGCCGTTGGAAACCCATTGTGTGTTTGTGACAGGCTCACACACCTGTAACCATAATCATGCATGTATCAACGTGCATTCATATAAAAACACACATAAAATAATATATGATCTCTCTCTCACTCTATCTGGCTCTAGTCTCTCTCTGTGTTTCTTTTGTTTTGCTTTCTTTTTTTGAGGGGGGGGGGTGGTGTACGGTTTTCTTTTATTTGTTTGTGTGTTGTTGTGGTGTTTTTTTTCTTTTTTTGTTTGTTTGTTGTTCTTTTAAGGGTTATTTCCCCTTGTTTCTACTGTGTGAAAGTATAAGTATTGGGTTATTATTAAGATGTATCCCTACGGGCGGGGACTGGATGTAAACAAGCACATGAGTGCATATTCATTATCCTCGAAATAACAGAATTTGACATTGTCATTGTCATTGTCTCTGCCGCTCTCTCTCTCTCTCTCTCTCTCTCTCTCTCTCTCTCTCTCTCTCTCTCTCTCTCTCCTCTCTCCCCTCTCTCCCTCTCTCTCTCTCTCTCTCTCTCTCTCTCTCTCTCTCTCTCTCTCTCTCTATCTCTATCTCTAGTCAATTGACGTATGACAATCAACCTGACACTTTCTCCGCTTCCTAATAACTGTTCCTCTCTGCGAGCGTACAAGTCCTACACTCCACAGGACGACCTGTTGCATGCACTACATTATCCATGACTCGGACAGTTTGCCAGAGCTGGCAGACTTGTCAGACACTGTCCATAGTCCTGTTTGGGCAAAAAGCATGCAAAACTTGAAGGAAAGGAGGGAATCAAGTGAGGATAGGAACACAGCCTCAGCTGGTGGAGGGAGCGGCACAGTGTCTGACCAATCAATACTGGCTGGCTACATGTCCCATACATCTCTGCTCCTAGACTTGACCCCCCTATGCACGTACGTTCAGACCAGTTAGATGACCAGATGCGTACCGAAAGAGACACAGGTGTATATACACACATAAGAGTTGGCATACTCCAGAGCAGAGAGTATTCAAAATCCGCAAAGCCGCTTAGGCACACCTGCTAGCATACACACACACACACTTACAAAATCACACTCACACATATACACAGAAGCGCACACTCTCATGCATTTCATTTCATTTTATCCCTTTAAGTCACGAGATTTCTTCATTAAATATGAAGCATTTCTGACGGATGTCATCGTACGAATTACAATCAAACAAAAAATGCATTTTATCTTCAGTCTGCCCGCCACACATGTGTAGATTTGTCAGTGGAAAACCATGATTTGCAGGCAATTAGGCCTAAAGTTATTAATCTGAATCGAGCAAGATTACTCCTATGCCATTTCTGTGTTACAGCTGTAACATACTTTTCTGTTTGAAAAACACTTTTAAAGGTAGAATACCAGTTATACTTTTCTGATTCTTCTATGCAAGCATGCCAGTCTTATTTGTAGGAAGCTATCATTCTGTCTTTAAATTCCCACAAAAATCCTTGCTCAAATCCAACTCCCTGGCACATCCATACAATACCAAATCCAGAGAGAGAGAGAGAGAGAGAGAGAGAGAGAGAGAGAGAAGAGAAGAGAGAGAGAGAGAGAGAGAGAGAGAGAGAGAGACAGACAGACAGACAGACAGACAGACAGACAGACAGACAGACAGTCAGAGAAACAGAGAGACAGGGAGAGCTATTTGCATACAGGAACACATAATTTACGCAAATTCA
>CM054141.1:64527780-64530280 GCA_028751875.1 Rapana venosa
ATCCTATAGAGGAACCGGCTCACACTGGTTAACCCTAAGCTCTGGAGAGAGCCAATCCCTGACAGCTGTGCATTCCGTAAATTGATGATAGCTAAAAACGCGGTGTATCACTGATATGCCTCTTGACCATAGAGCGCATCCCCAAACTTGACTCTTGGTAAACTTCTCAATCTAATTTATCAAATTCAACCTGAATTGACATCGTTTTTTTTAAAGAATTCACAGCGAAATGGAAGTGAAGTCTGCCTGAATAAAAAGAAAAGGAAAAAATTGAGAAAAAGCCCTCCTTACAAATGTGTGTATATTCATCTATGCGCCGCTCTCTCTCTCTCTGTGTCTCTGTCTGTCTATCTATCTCTGTCCCGTCGGTCTGTCTGTCTCTCTGTCTGTCTGTCTCTCTGTCTCTGTCTCTCTGTCTGTCTGTCTCCTTTCTGTCTCTGTCTCTGTCTCTCTCTCTCTCTCTCTCTCCTCTCTCTCTCTCTCTCTCTCTCTTAAAATCTTGCAGTTCCCAGCTTTCAGTAGTATGTTCTTCCACTGAAGTCCAGCCCACTCTCTGTTACTGTCTTCCCGTCTCTGTCTTTCTGCCTCTCCGTCTCCCTCTTTGTTCTGTTCGATGTAGGGCAGCCTTGGCCAGTCCATAATACGTTCGTGTGACTTGCCCATACCATTTCGGTCTGCGAGTTTTCCCTGAAGTCAGGAGCTCTTCATATGGCCCATTACCGTTTTCAGTCCCGGCTTCCACTTCCTCGTTGGTTATGCGGTCTCTGTACAAAGAGTCTGCTAAAGTTTATCAAGTCTAATGCCTGCGTGCTGACGATTTACCCGTTCCGTGAAACAGTGTCTTTTGCAACGTTGAGAACCCCCACACCCCTTCCTGATACGAGTTGCACGCAAGGCACTGCCCATGACTCTGACAGTTTGGAAGACAGAGCAGATTTACAGACTAGACACGCCCCATGATCGTTTTTGTAAAATAAACAAATGTAAAACTAGAAGGAAAAGAAGAAATCGGCAAAAAAAGATCCCTCTGAAGTGAAATGAAGCCGGGATAGGATATTAGTCTTGGCTAAGAAAACAGCAAAGCGTGCAACTGATCAATACTGGCTGGGCAGAAATGTCCTATACCCCATGCCCCTAGGCATTAACCTTATCACTTACGTAAGTGTAAACGAACAGAGGCGTACACACATACAGACAAATAAACACACACGTGCCGATGTACAAAAACACACTCAGACAAACAAAAAATCGCAGATATACTTGCACGCGCACAGACACTCACGCACACATACACATGCACGCACGCATGTATGAACGTTTGCAAAATTGCAGAGATGACTGCACACGTAGACATTAGAACAATCGTACATACACTTACAATCATAAATGCATGTAGTCCATCGGAACAGACTATAAAACGAGGTTTCGTGTAAAAACACTGAAACACGTTTTGTAAACTTATTTAAACCCTGCGAGCCTTTCGGAAGAGAACGCCATTGTGTGCTGGTAGGAACACGTGACAATTTTGTGCCGTGTCAAGACATCCTTCCCAAAGACCTAATGTGTCTACCTTAATTGTGGGCAATCAGTCCCTTACACAACATTGTACACTTTAGTCTACTTTGGAGCTGTAGACAGGGGAAAGAAAACCAAGCATGTATATACACGCACGCGCATAAAAGCACACACTATAGATATCTGTCTGTCTGTCTGTCTGTCTGTCTGTCTGTCTGTCTGTCTGTCTGTCTGTCTGTCTCTCTCTCTCTCTCTCTCTCTCTCTCTCTCTCTCTCTCTTCCCCTCTCTCTCTCTCTCTCTTCCTCTCCTTCCTTCTCTCTCTGTCTCTCTCAATTCAGTCAGAAACTCGAAAATCAACCTGAAACTTTTGTTTCCCCTTCTAAAAAAGAACAATACATTCTCGTAAATTAAAAAACACCCAGCAACAGCCCACACTCATCCCCTCTGCCTGTTGCATGCACTGCATTGTCCATGGCTGGGACAGCTTGGCAGGGAGGCAGCAGGCTTGTCAGACACGGTCCCTAATCGCATTTGCGCAGAACGGATGTGAAACTCGCTCCAACCAAGTGAGAGGGAAACGAAGCGAGGATAGGGAAATAGCCTCAGCCGACACAGCCCCGCCACCCTGTGAGGCTGATCAATACTGACTGGTCAGAAATTCCCTATACCTCTGACCCAACACATCACCCTCTTATGCACGTACGTTCAGACATGCAGACAGACAAATAAAGACATACACACAGGACAGACAGGGATAGCCTGGTGGTTAGAGCGTTGTGGTTGTGATTTGATGGCCCGGGTATGAGCACGTATTCCGGCCACCACCAAGACGGGGACCGGGTAGCTCAGTGGTCAGAGCATTCGGTTTCATCCTGCCAAGGTTAAGCATCATCAAGCGTGGTTACCACTTGGATGGGTGACCGTTTGCGCGCTTTGGCTTCAGTACAGTCCTCCAGTAAATGGGTACCTGCCTCTTTTAGGGTC
>CM054141.1:64535280-64550280 GCA_028751875.1 Rapana venosa
CTAGTTCTCTGTGCTAAAAACGCAGAAGTAGTAAGCCAAATAAAGCATGTGTTCATTGTACATGCTATACTGAAAGCCAATAGGAATCAGTAAACGGCGGTGTGTTGTATTCTGCTTTTGCAGGAAAATGGAGAAACATTTTGCAGACACAGAAACTGTAGGGAGGGGGGCGTATTGTATCTTCCTTTCTTTATTTGATATCAACATAAGAAGGAAATAAGTGCATGAATGAATAAAGAGCGATCTTAATCAAGGGATGTTATTTATTTTTGGAGTTTTGTGTTGATGTTTTTTTCCGTTTATATCGAGAATAATGGAATAAGCACTCATGCGCTTTTTTTTTAAATTTACATCGAGTCTCCGTGTGTATGGAGTTTTGTAAACTTCGTCGTCCGTTCCCACCGACTCACAATGGCCTACTCTTCCCAAAAGCGAGACATGTCTTAACATGTGCGCGAGATGTTTTGCGTGCGTTCGCACACTTATTCTGAAAGACAGGTATATCAATCAACAAATTGCAACAGAAATCTAATTAGTTTTACTTCATGTTATTTGACACGGCGCCGTGCATACCCAATGTGCATGAAACTGACTCTTTGTCTCTCCCATTTTGGGACGATGTTCATGCAACAGAACAACAATAGAATGCACTGTTTCACGAAACACTCTTGCCAAAGAAATACAGATCCGACAGTTATTGATGTAAGGGAGGTGCCAAAGCCTTCTTGAAAATTAATGTAGTGGTGAAGAACATGGTTAAATATCGGGGCTTTTCATCCATGCAATTTAGTTTGTAAGATGCACTAATGTCTTAATTCGTTCTCGTTTTGGAATCACTCGTGTGTCCTAATATGGTTTAATGGTTGGATAAGCTGTCAGCAAAAATTACGAGGCGAATGAATCAAATGAACGGTTAACCAAATATAGGAATGATTGCTGTTGCTGGAATTAGAAACAAAGTGAAATGTACTCTGTGTGTGTGTTTGTGCGTGCGAGTGAGAGAGATAGAGAAGACAGAGAGACAGAGAGAGAAAGAAAGAAAGAAAGAAAGAAAGCGTGTGTGTGTGTGTGTGCGTGCGTGTGTGCGTGCGCGCGCGCGCGCGTACACGCTTGCACACGCTCTACATTTGTAACATTGCATTCCTACTGACCCCAAAGCACCCAATCTCACAAACTGCAGCCACCGTCAGTCTCTTTCTGTCCCACTTCCAGAGCCAGCAGTCAACAAGAATGAAACACTAGCTGGTTCCTATAAGGCCATCAAGGAGAGAAGACCCCCACACTACGGTTTGGTCACCTTGGCGATGCTCCAACGTGCTTCAACTCAAGCGTTGTAAGATATAGCCTTCTGCTTATGACAAACGTAGCAAGAGAAACAATGGATGGAAGTAAGTGATAATGATGTTCTGTTCATTGTGTTTTGTCCTACGTCCATGCAAATTGATGGCTACCGCATTTCTTTCTTTCAGGATGGTCTCTCATGATCTCGAAGACGAGATCTACCTCGCTAACACTCACCCACGCTTGCGTCTGTGTAGACACAAGTATGCACATGTGCACGCACACATACACACACACACATAAACACACACACACGTATACACCGCCCAAACATACACATACGCACACACACACACACACACACACACACACACACACACACACACAACACACACACACACACACAACAAACACACAGAACACACACATACATACATAATGCACATTTTATGATTGTGCACATGCTTCAAAAATGTACAACATTAAACAAAGTAAGCACACTTCTTCAAATCGACATAAATTCATACTTCCAGCTCTCTCTTCATCCGTACCTTCTCACGCATTCATCATAAATGTCTCTCTCTTTCTGTCTCTGTCTCTGTCTGTATGTCCACCTCTCTCTGTCTCTCTCCTTGTCTGTCTCTCTCTGTATCTCTGTCTGCTGTCTGCTGTCTCTTCTGTCTTCTTCTCCTCTCTCACCCTGTCTGTCTGTTGTCTCTCTCCTCCCCGTCCTCTCTCTCTTCTCTCATCTCCTCTCTCTCTCTCTCTCTCTCTCTCTCTCTCTCTCTCTCTCTCTCTCTCTCTCTCTCTCTCTCTCTCTCTCTCTCTCTCTCTCTCTCTCTATGGGCTATGGCCTAATGATATACATCCGAATCCGATCTCAATCCGAATCCGAATCCGATCCGAATCCGAATCTCTCTCTCTGCTAGACCTGCAAACTATAACAAACCAGAGGGTATAGGCAGGCGTCTATCATGCGCAATCTGCGGCAAATGCATGGAAATCAGCCAGTATTGATGCATCTTTCTTTTCCCAAAGAATAATGACAGAACATATTATTGCAAACACGAAGGGATTGCATACGGCTTCTCCCTCCTTTCTTATAAATATAACAAAAGCAAACAGACTTTGCTTCGCAGTCTGTCTGTCTCTCCGTCTGTCTGTCTGTCTGTCTGCTTTTTCTGTCTGTCTGTCTGTCTCTCTCTCTCTCTCTCTCTCTCTCTCTCTCTCTCTCTCTCTCTCTGTCATCTGTCTCTGTATCCTGTCTCTGTCCTCAAACGACTTTGCTTCCTAGTCTCTCTCTCTCTCTCTTCTCTCTCTCGTCTTGTCCTCTCTGTCTCGTCTCTGTCTCTGTCCCTGTCCCTCAACATCTTTGCTTCCTTCTCTCTCTCTCTGTCCCTCCCTCCCATCCCCTCTCCCTTTCCCTCTCTCTATCTCTATCTCTCTCTCTGCCTCTCTGTCTGTCTGTCTGTCTGTCTGTCTCTCTCAGCTAAACCAGTACTCTAGGAAACAAGCCACAGGAATCCCGTATTCATCATGCTCAATCTGTGGGAAGCGAATTGAAATTGGCAAATATTGATGTGTCTCTGTAAGCCCTATTTTGTAGGAACATGCAACAACAACAACAACAACAACACATTGCAAACGTGTGACTGCATTTGCTTCCGTCCAATTGGTTTTGGCTGCTTCCAGCTCCAAACAAGATCAGCCAAAAAGATATGAACAGAAAGATGGATAGGTAGATACAGAAATATGTAAATGAATGAATGATTCCAGCAAAAGTAAAGGTAACTTTGAATATTTCCCTTGTTTCTCTGTTTCCATTTTCCTTTGTCTGTCTATCTGTCTGTCTGTTTCTCTCTCTCTCTCTCTCTCTCTCTCTCTCTCTCTCTCTCTCTCTCTCTCTCTCTCTCTCTCTCTCTCTCTCTCTCTCTCTCTTGACTTTTTTCTTCTTTTCTTTCTTTTTTTTTTTTTCGGGGGTGGGAGGGGGGGTGACAGCATGGTGTAAAAAAGCCCTGTGCTTATCCATCTAAATAAACATTTCGAGTTCAAGTTCGACTTCGAGTTCGAGTTTTCTCTCTCTCTCTCTCTCTCTCTCTCTCTCTCTCTCTCTCTCTCTCTCTCTCTCTCTCTCTCTCTCTTCTCTCTCTCTCTCTCTCTCTCTCTCTCTCTCTCTCTCTCTCTCTCTCTCTCTTTCTTCTCTCTTTCTTCTTCTTTCTTTCTTTCTTTCTCTCTGCTAAGCCAGCAGAGGAAACAAGCCACAGGAATCACGTATTCATCAGGCACAATTTGCAGGAGACGAATTGAAATTGGCCAGTAGTGATGTGTCTCAGCAAGCTCTTTCTTGCAGGAACATGCAGCAGCACATTGCAAACACGGCCACTGCCTTTGCCGCTTTCCAATGATATGTTGCTGTTTTCAAATCAAGACAAGATTAGTTTTTAAAAGTATGAATCGATACATGTTAAAAGGAATGATTAGGTTAAAAAAAAAAAAAAAAAAAAAAATATCAGAGAATGTAAATGATCAAATCATCGAAATTAACGTACAAAAAAAATTAAATAATGTTCCCTATAGCACTGTTTCGGCTTGCCATTTACTGTCTGTCTGCCTGTCGGTCGGTCAGTCATTCAGCCATTCAGACTGTCAGTCTGTCCGACTGTCAGTCTATCTGTCTGTCTGTCTCTCTGTCGGTCTCTATCTCTCTATGTCTCTGTCTCTGTCTGTCTGTCTCTGTCTCTCTCTGTCTCTGTCTGTCTGCTCTCAGTGGCTCTCTCTGCCGGTCTCTGTATCTGTCTATGTCTCTGTCTGTCTGTCTGTCTGTCCATGACTGTCTCTGTCTTCTGTCTGTCTGTCAGTCTCTCTCTCTCTCTGTCCTCTCTCCCTGTTTCTGCTCTCTCTCTCTCTCTCTCTCTCTCTCTCTCTCTCTCTTCTCTCTCTCTCTCTCTCTCTCTCTCTCTCTCCATCTCTCTCTCTGTGTGTTTCTCTCTGTATCTCTGTCTCTCTGTCTGTCTGTCTGTCTGTCTGTGCTAAACCCCACAGACGTAACAAGCCACAGGAATTATCAGCTTATCAGGCACAATCTGCAGGAAGCGAAGGAAAACCAGCCAGTAATGACGAACCTTCAAGACTTTGGGCTTGCAGGGATGGGGGTGGGAGCAGGGGTGGGGGGTGGGGGCGGGGAATGGGAATTTGGACAGGAGGGAGGGAGCTGAGGGGAGCGAGGGGTGGAGGGGAGGGTTATGTGTGGAAGATAGTGTTATATAAGGGGTGTGATTTTTGCCTTTTTTTTTTAAAGACTTTATAGCAACACATTTCAAGCACCGATTTGCATTTCTTGTTTTTCGCTGTTTACTTCGCAGTTACAGAAAAAACACGCAACACTTTCGAAAATAAAGAAGCCAAAAACATGAATAAACAAATGCATAAATCTCTATCTGTTTGTTTGTTTGTCAATGCTCACTATTTTGTTTGTCTCTCTGCCCATTTCTGTCTCTTCTTCACTGTCTGTCTGTCTGTCTGTCTGTCCGTCTGTCTGTCTGTCTGCCTGCCTGTCTGTCTGTCTGTCTGTCTGTCTCTCTCTCTCTCTCTCTCTCTCTCTCTCTCTCTCTCTCTCTCTCTCTCTCTCTCTCTCTCTCTCTCTCTCTCTCTCTGATACAATATTTTGTCTGTCGGCTTGTTTGTCTGGGTTTGTTTTTTAAACCTCCTTTATCTTTTATTTTTGTCAACGTCAAAAGGTAGTGGTGGTAATTGTGTTACAGTGTGTGTGTGTGTGTGTGTGTGTGTGTGTGTGTGTGTGTGTGTGTGTGTGTGTGTGTGTGTGTGTGTGTGTGTGTGTGTGTGTGTGAATATGCGCCCGCGCCCCCTCCAAGATTTTAACATACGACCTCCAATTTGAAAACCCTAACAATAAACAAACTGTTTAGTACGTGTGTTCGGGCCCAGTGTGCCATCTATGTTCGCCAGGGACAGAATGATGTTAAAGATCAACGACAAAAGAGGACAACAGTTCTCATTTCAACCCGTATCAGGTTTCATTGTTTAACTGCGTTGCCACTTTACTCGCACAAGAGATTCAGGGAATGAATCTCGAGACGCAATGAGCATTAAAATCTGCGCAGAACGCTACTGGTAATTAGAGCTTTTGTGAAGGCGCCCAGCGTAATTGGTATGTCCCGTTTTGTTTTGTTGATGATGGGGGCTACAGTTAAACGAAACAGGGAACAGGGCGGCTTTTATTCCTGTGATGCTGAAACCACTGGTGGTCGTCGCCTGTTTGAATCTTTAAGCAAGGCACTGGAAATTAATTGTCAAGGCTTTTGTGAACTTTTAAGTTAAGGTTGTGTAGATTTGGTTCTGTTTTTGTTAAAAAAAAATGTGGGTAAAATATCATATATTTTTGTTAAACAACTGTTAATAATCTTGGTGCTTGATTGACTGCATGTGGAAATAACGAAACTAACAAAAGCAACGAGCAAATGCTAAACAAACAACACGCTAACACACTCTGTATGCACCAGAAGTTTGGTCAGCGCACCCGCTTATGCAAACGAACCGTGATTTAACGAATTATTATTGTTACACATGAAGGGATATCTTACGAAAACAAATCCCGGAAACTTCAGTTCAGACCGAATTAATGTGCTGTTACACGTTTATCAGTTTATTCTACATCTTAACTTGATCAATAATAATAGTTGTGTATAGCCTGGAGAATGTGTAGGTACTCATTGAATTATATTGAGTATAATCTTAGAAATATCAATCCTCTTTGTTGTTGTTGTTGTTGTTTTTCTACCAGAGAACAGCTACATGTAGCTGTGTCTATACAGTATTGTAATCGAAATAAGTGATAGAGAAATTACACCAAGCACTTGCTACAACATGTTGACACTCCTTAATTTAACCTGAGCGTCCCGGATAAATTAACAAAAACAAAGATAAACAAAGGAGGTCTAAAAGTCGCTACGACGAACACTTCTGTCGTCAGATAGCGACACGTCAGAAAAAATCTCTTTAGATGCTATTCCACAATTTAGTCAAAACCTACAACTAAGCCACGCATGCCAAACAAAACAAAGGGTAGTGGAAAAGAACTTCCCACATATTGTCTTTCTGGGGAGAAGGGAAGACAGAGAAAGTCCGATTAGATGTAAAGTCCCCCAAATCTATTGACAATATTTTAGTTCAGAACCACCAATTTCGCTCAAAATAAGATATAAGGGATGATGTTGGTTGATTATGTCGTGTTGTGTTGTTGTTGTTGCTTTTACTGAAGCGAAAATAGAGTGATTCCCTGTATCGAATATCGATGATTCAGCAAATTGATCCACATAAACTGAAAATGGAAAGCATCTCTGACCAAAAAAAAGTCATTGCCTTAACACACACGCACACGCAAGTACGCACACACGCACGCACGCGCGCGCACACACAGGGAGAGAGGGTGAGATGGGGGAAAGAGAGAAAAGAGAGAGAGAGAGGGGGGGGGAGGGAGAGAGATAGAGTTGAGCAAGACTATTTCGGGAAATGTGAGTGCCAAACAACATTATTTTACAATTGATATTTTTACATCAAATTATCACTCTCATTATCACCATTGCCGTCGTCGTCTTTTTTTTGCAATTATCATCATTGCATCACCATTGTCAATATCACAAACATTGTTTTCAAATGACAGCATCAATACAATGGTCTGGTTAGAAGAGAAGTTTACTTTTCTTTCTCTTAAAAGCGATATTCTACACAACTAGACAAAGAAGAAGTTAATGAAGAAGAAGAATGCGAAGAATGCGAAGAATGCGAAGAAGAAGAATGCGAAGAAGATGCGAAAGAATGCGAAGAAAAAGAAGAAGAAGAAGAAGAAAAAGAAGAGAAGAAGAAGAAAAGAAGAAGAGAAGAGAACAACAACAACAACAACACAACAACAACAACCACAACAACAACCACCACCACAACAACAACGACAAGAACAAGAAGAAGAACATGTAGAACAGGGAGAACAAGAAGAAGAACAAAAAGAAGAACAAGCACAATAACAACAACAGCAACAACAATAACAACAACAACAACCATCACAAAACAGGTGTTATGACAAAACAAGAAAAGCAAAGAAGCAAGAAAACAACAAAAAATCTAGACCTTTCCAAGATCTACTAGTTTTCACCTCAACCCTCAATCCATCTCTCTAAACTAAATGTTCCTTAAATAAAAATCTAAAAAAATCTCACAAGTTTGTTTTACAGTAATCCACACACCATGTTCCTTTCTAAGCACGGAATAACTCCTTTCTCTCCTGTAACACCTTCTATTCTTCGTCTTGTTCTTCTTCTTCATCTCCTCCTCCTCCTCCTCCTCCTCCTCCTCCTTCCCTTCTTCTTCTTCTCTTCTTCTTCTTCTTCTTCTTTCTTCTTCTTGTTCTTTCTCTTGTTCTTGTTCTTCTTCTTTCTTCTTCTTCTTGTTCTTCTTCTTCTTCTTCTTCTTCTTCTTTCTTCTTCTCTTCTTCTTCTTCTTTTCTTCTTCTTCTTCCTTCTTCTCTCTTCTTCTTCTTCTTCTTCTCTCTTCTTCTTCTTCTTCTTCTTCATTCTTCTTCTTCCTTCTTCTTCTTCTTCTTCCTTCTTCTTTCTTCTTCTTCTTCTTCTTCTTCTTCTTCTTCTTCTTTCGCATTCTTCTTCTTATTCTTCTTCTTCTTCTTCTTCTTCTTCTTTCTTCTTCTTCATCTTCTTCTTTCCTTCTTCTTCTCTCTTCTATCTTCTTCTTATTTCCTTCTCTTCTTCAGACTACTATAAAGACTTTCCTCTCCTGTAATAGAGCATTGCGCCCTCAAGACATGAACAAGGGGCACATTTCCTCCCATGGACTCACAGGCGATGGAAGGAAGCAAGGAGTAGGAAGGAGGATAGGACAGAAGAAGGAAGGAAGGAAGGAAGGAATAGCAGACTGTCCTCTTCTACCTCTCCCTCTTCCTTGTCTGTTCTGGCAGACAGTTTCACACACACACGCGCGCACACACACACCACACACACACACACACACACACTCACACACACGCACATACTCACACACATTTACACACACACATCCACACACACACACACACATCACACACACACACTCACAACACACACACACAACACACACACACACACACACACACACACACACACACACACACACACACAACACACACACACACACACACGCTCACTGCTCTGCATGCAGTGCTGCACCGGATAATAAAAAGTGTGTGTGTGTGTGCGGGGGTGGGGTGGGGGACGTGGGCTTGTGGGTGTCGGTGGGAGGGTTGTGTGTGCGTGTGTGTGTGCTGTGTTGTGTTGTGTTGTGTGTGTGTTTAGCATTGTGTTGTGTTGTGGTGGAGGTGTGGTGGTGGTGGTGAGAGAGAGAGAGAGAGTGAGAGAGACAGACAGACAGACAGACAGACAGACAGGCAGGCAGGCAAGCAGGCAGACATATTTTTCATCTCTTTTCTTTAGATAGATGGCTTGATTAGAAAAAAAGCAAATGCACTGCTTATCCAATGTACCATCTGAAAATAAAAGTTTGAATTTTACGGATAGACAGACAGACAACAAGACAGTGAGACAGAAATATATACATACCGACAGAAAAACAGACAGACAGAGACAGAGGGAGGGGATAGGACAGACTGATGGATGGATGGAAAGACTAGAAAGGATCTATAAGCAGACACTGGCGAAAAAGTGGCTAGAGGCAGCAAGGACATACATATATATATAAATATAGCTTACTGGCTTATAGCATGTACTTTTGGTGCTGCTGAGCGAATGTATACCCCTGATGAGGGTAAAAAGAATATGGGCAAGAAGGCGTGTGTGTGTGTGTTTGCGTGCGTGTGTGTGTGTTTGTGTGCACGCGCGCGCGCACGTGTGTGTGTGTGTGTGAGAGAGAGAGGGAGAGAGAGAGAGAGAGAGAGAGAGAGAGAGTGTGTGTGTGTGTGTGCGCGCGCGCGCGCTCGCGCGCACATGTGTGTGTGTGTGTATGTGTGTGCGGGCGTGTGTGTGTGTGTGTGTGTGTGCGCGCGCGCGCGTTTGCGGGCGTGTGTGTGTGTGTGTGTTTGTGTTTACGTGTTGTGTTTGTGTGTGTGTGTGTGTGTGTGTGTGTTGTGTGTGTGTGTGTGTGGGTGTGCGTGCGCGTGTGTGTGTATGTGTTTGTGAGAGAGTGTGTGTGTGTGTATGTGTGTTTGTGGCGCGCGTGTGCGTATGTGTGTGTGTGTGTGTGTGTTGGGGGTGAGGTTGGTTGGGTGTGAGTTTGTAGATGTGAGACAATCTGTTCATAGATATGTATATATTCCCGGGTGAGCTTTTTCATAACATTATAGTAATAAGAAACAAAATTAATGTGGTACAGAAAAGATACGATAGTAGCAAACATAACAACAATTCAGAAACAGAGAAAAAAGACAAAGGGCTCGAACAAAAAGAAAAATTATCAAGAAAAACAAGTGAAAGAGAGAACCAAAAAAATAAGCAGATAGAGTGTATTTATACCCAAAACAATGCGCTGAAGTTTTTTTAATTTATTTTTGATGTATTTATTATTTTTTTTATATCGAGGGGAATTGAATAAGCACTTATGTGATTTTTTTATATCCAGTCCCCGTGTGTATGTGGTTTTGTAAATTCTCTCATCTGTTCCCACCGGCACATAATGGCCTACTCTTACGAAAAGCGGAACAGGATTTAACGTGTGCGCAAGAGAGAGAGGAGAGAGAGAGAGAGAGAGAGAGAGAGAGAGAGAGAGAGAGAGAGAGAGAGAGAGAGAGAGAGAGAGAGAAGAGAGAGGGGAGGGGAGGGGAGGGAGAGAGTTATGAGCGGAAGCTGTGGTCAGAATATAGCAGCATGCACTGCAATCAGGAAAGGATGGAGGGACACTTTCAAGATATGCGGGGTTGGAGTGGAGACGGTGAATAATTCTGATGGGCAAGTGCTCTCTGCCTGTCTGTTTGTTTATTAACTGTATATGTGTGTCTTTTTGTTAGTAAGTGTGTGCGTGCGTGTGGGCGCGCGCGTGTGGGTGCGTGAGTGCTTGCGTGTGTGTGTGTGTGTGTGTCTGTCTGTATGTCTCTCTTTCTCTCTCTCTCACTCACACTCTCTCGCGCCACACACACACACACACACACAACACACACACACACACACACAACACACACAGCAAACACACACACACACACACAAACAAAAACACCAAAAACACAACAAACAACACACACATACAAACACACACACAAACACACAAACAAACAGACACACACACACACATTGTGATTGTCCCATCATGTTTTAATAATAGTTACAGCTCCTAAGAACATAAAAAAATACATACACATACCAATCACCAAACTTCTCTCTGTCTCTGTCCCTGTCAATCTGTCTTTCTGTCTGTCTGTCTGTCTGTCTGTCTGTCTGTCTGTCTTCTCTCTTCTCTCTCTCTCTCTCTCTCTCTCTCTCTCTCTCTCTCTCTCTCTCTCTCTCTCTCTCTCTCTCTCTCTCTCTCCACCACACGAAGAGAATGGCTCTTATCTGATTCCTTACAATAGCACTATTACAAAAAAACCCACATTTTTTACACCCTACTCTGTGTTGCTGTCTTTCATAACAAACTAAAAACCCGGTGCAATTAATCCTTCACTTTATTGTCCAATTTGGAGAGAACAAGACAAGGCAATAGTTGTTTTGTGTTGTTTTTCTTTTCGTGGTAACGGTTCAGAAACTATGAATCTGTGCTGGTGTGACAGGCATTCAATTAAGCTTGGCAGCACGACCATTCTTGGCGCCTGCAACGCAGCAATCATAGTTTCAGTGATGTCAAGACCTACGTTTCTTGTAGATGATAAAAGCGCTGGTTTTCACTACGTGGTTGAAGTGTCGTTTTAAGTGATCGATATCCATGTACTGATTCTCTTGCGGAGTACATGAGCATACTTTTTGCCTCTGTTTGCTTATAAAGTAGCTATGATTGTCTTGTAATGTGTATCTCGAAGTTGGAATGCGGCCCCTAATGGAGACAGAAGTGATCGTAGCAAGGATTTTTGTTAATTTTAGAGATTAGCGACCCACTGGTGTGTTGTGTGTGTTGTGTGTGTGATGTCTGTTGTGTGTTCGGTATGTGTGTTGCTTGTTTGTGTGTGTGGTGTGTGTTTCATGTTGTGTATGTGAGTTGTGTGTGTGTGTGTTGGTTTGTAGGTGGGTGGTGTGGGTGGGTGGTGGGGTCTTGAATGTATTTACTGTTATTGCCATCCAATGTTTCTATTCGATTTGCCCAGTTTCGCACAAATAATAGCGATCTGCCTGTTAATATTCTCCGCTTTGAGGGTATTCAAATACATGAAAGATACTGTACAAAATGCAATAGTGGTGACGTTGGTGACGGATTTAATTACCTTTTTATTTGTCCAATGTTTAACGAAACTGGTAAAGAAATGTTTACCAAAATATTACATTAAACATCCAAACACTTTGAAGTATGAACAACTCTTTTCCTCATCAAAGAAGAAGACACTGCTCAATATTGTTAAAATGATTGATACTATCAGAAATAACATGTAAACTTTGTTCCAAGAGTTTGATACGTGTAAACAGACAATTGTTTGTTCTATAGCAATGTGTTCAAAGATCCAGTTACATGGTGCATGCATGATGTTCAGTTATGATTTTGTTCATTGATATTGTGTAAAATCCCCCATACCCCTGAACGGATGACAGGATATAAAGGATTTAAGATTTGTTAATCTGTAACACATTCATTTAGTCATATATGTTGTCTATTTGACTTTTGTGATGAATTGTTAAGCTAGGCCAATCCTTTAAGTTCTCACGCCAGCGATACTTGCTTCAAAATGATGCGGTAGTCATGGAGAGAGAATGCAAGAATTTCGTTTTGTTGTTGTTGTTGTTGTTGTTGTTGCTGTTGTTGCTGTTGCAGTTTTGGATGTAGCCAGTTAATCACGGTGGAGGTTTTTAAGATCTCGCATATGTTCAACTTGCAACGGAGGAATCACGTTGAAGTAGTGCGCACAGAATGTAAACATTTGCAGTTACCTCTTAGGATGCTGGGGGCATGTCAGATATAACTTGCATCCCGCATCCTTTGGAAATTATGTGCTAGAACTTCCCTCTATCCTATCCCTCTCTTTGTTTCCATAGTGTTCTTTTTCTTTATTTCACCGAAATATTGTATATTTTCTGCCTTCCTGGCCCATTCATCTGCCTTTTTCTTTCAGGAAGACTTTAAAAGATAACAATTCTCATCAACGCTGAAGTCAGATGCGCTGGGCCTGACTTGTCAGGCGCTTGACGGCAGTGCAACACATTATTGCTCAAATGACAGACAGCAATAGTTGCTGTCTGAGCGTTCGACGAAGAAGAAAGAAGAAGACAAAACAACAACAACAAAAACAACAACAATAGCAACAGCAGCAGCAAGAAGAAGAAGAAAAAGAAGAAGAAGAAGAACAACAAACAACAACAAGAACAAGAAGAACAAGAGCAAGAAGAGCAACAAAACAAACAAAAACAACAACAACAACAAGAAGACAGAACACAAAAACAACAACAACAACAAAAACAATAACAAACAACAACAACAACACAAGAATAAGAGACAAGGAAAAACAAGAACAAAAGGAGATGACGTTTATGGCTGTTTTCAAATACTCTGCCCTACAGGAGGCAGCTTTCCTCTGGCATCAGGGGCTGTTTGTCCTGTGATGGGAGGTACCTAGAGCTGCTTGTGTCAAAGCTCGCTATGGCTTAAGACCTCAGCCGGTCATTTCACAGCAGAACAGTCTAATATGTCAGCCCTGGCCCTTTTGCATGCATCAATAGCCTACAAACAAAAATTGCAGTCTGGGTCAAGAACTGAGTTATGAGTGTCCATCTCAACAGTAGATGACAGGGACCGATCTGAATGCAAGTAAATAATTGAAAGAATAATGATGAAGAATCAAAGTATAAAACCTTGCATAATATTTCTGGGCCAGATATCTTTTACCACCATTAAAAAGTCTTTTTCCCCAGAACACACACACGCACACACAAGAAGTTTTTGTTCCTAGATAGATGGCTTGATGGAAAAAAAAACAACTAATGCATTGCTTATTCAATGTACCATCTGGCAATAAAAAATTGACTTGACTTGACTTGACACACACACAAAACTGAAGAAGGTGTGGTGTCCAAAGGACTTGAAGTATTGAAGTATGGGTGCACCTAACATACTAAAGAATATATATATCTATATCTATACCTATAGAGAGAGATATATATTGATGTATATATATATATATATATATATATATATATAAAATATATATATATATATATATATATATATATATATATATATATATATATATATATATTAGTACGTACAGTACATCCACACTTCAAGTCTAGTCCTGTGCATACCACACCTTCTTCAGTCAGTCAGGCAGTCCGTCAGATAGACAGACCTAAACCTTCTGAGGAAGGCAGTAAAGACAAATCAGGGACTGCGATGTGTCCACCTCTCTCAGCCCTAATGGAGAATTACGGTCCGGCAAGAAAGCCTGTCTGCTTCAAACTCCCCTAATGGCCACACGTTTCACACCACGTTTCATGCGCAGTGTAACACAGGCGTTTAAAAGCGTAGGAGGAAGGAGGGGGAGGGGAGAGAGAGAGGGAGAGAGAGGGTGAGAGAGAAGAGAAGAGAGAGAGGAAGAGAGAGAGAGAGAGAGGAAGAGAGAGAGAGAGAGAGAGAGAGAGAGAGATGGACAGACTGATGGAGGAACAGACGAGCAGAGTGACATGGGGAGAAAACACGTTTGCTTCCTGGACAATGTGTACGTGTACGTGTAGAGTGTGAATGCACACGTCACACTGCACTCCTCTCTCTCTCTCTCTCTCTCCTCTCTCTTCCTCTCTCTCTCTCTCTCTCTCTCCTCTCTCTCTCTTCCTCTCTTTCTCTTATCTATCTATCTATCTATCTCTTCTTTCTATCTATCTTATCTATCTTTCTATCTATCTATCTATCTATCTATCTATCTATCTATCTATCTATCTATCGATCTATCTATCTATTTTTTGAGCATGAGCTTCACATGAGAAAAAAGTTCTCAAGTAGGTTAACTATTGCAAAAGTTTGGGAAAGCAAGACTGCCACCAACACTTAAGCCTATCACTCCTCTTAGTAAATACAATATGTGAATGTCTATAAGTGTTTTGCTCACATTGAAAACAAAGAACAGGGCTGACGATAGTAACTGTTGGAGCAGTTGAGAGAACAAACTTAATTACAGCTGATATGATACATAAAGCTTGACAGAAAAAAAAGAATTGGGCTTTTGATTCAGCAGTCACATTTCAGCATTTTGGCTTGGCACAGCATCACATTTTCAGCATTTATACTTGTGATCCAGAAGTCACATTTTCAGCATTTTGGCTTGCGATTCAGCAGTAACATTTTCAGCACTTTTGGCTTGCGATTCAGAAGTCATATATTCGGCATTTTGGCTTGTGATCCAGAAGTCACATTTTCGGCATGTTTGCTTGTGATTCAGAAGTCACATTTTCAGCATTTTGGCTGGTGATTCAACAATGATTTTTTTTTTTTAGTATGTTGGCTTGTGATTCATCAGTCACAATATCAGTGCTGTCATGACCTTTGTGTTTTACTTTGATGCATACAGGCCAAAAGCTAATG
>CM054141.1:64555280-64562780 GCA_028751875.1 Rapana venosa
TATAGAAAAAAGCCACTCTGGTAGGGAAACAAATACAGTTGCAGACTGGGAAAAGAAAAAAAGAGTGGCGCTGCTCTTGTGGCGACGCGCTCTCCCCGGGAAGAGCAGCCCAAATTTCACGGAGATAAATCTGTCGTGACTTAAAGTAGTATAAAAGAAAAGTTTAAGAAAAAAAAAGTAAAAGGATGATTCGTCTATCATTGGCAGCGCCGATGACGACGAGGACAGCGACATTTAACACTGGAAGAAAAAAGAAGAAGAAGAAGAAGAAGAGAAGAAGAAGAAGAAGAGAGATGCAAAGAAGTTATTGAAGAAGTTATTGAAGAAGTTATTGAAAAGAAGAAGAAGTATGAAGAAGAGATAGAAGAAGAAGAAGTTATTGAAGAAGTTATTGAAGAAGTATTGAAGAAGAAGAAGAAGAAGAAGAAGAAGAAAACAAAAAACAACGCAACGAACAACAACAAAAACAAGAAGAAGGAGGAGGAGGAGGAGGAGGAAGATGAGAACGAGGAGGAGAAGGTGGAGGAGGAGGAGGAGGCGGAGGAGGAGGAAGAGGAGGAGGAGTAGGAGGATCTCTAGGATCAAATGATTCTTGTATAATAGCACAGAACGGCTGATTATAAAATCTTCAAAATCAAAGCAAAAGCATTAAGTTGTAACCATCTCTCTCTATGTCTCTCTCTCCTCCCCCCCTCTCTCTCTCTCTCTCTCTCTCTCTCTCTCTTAAATTTCTGAGTTCTGAGTTCTCTCTCTCTCTCTCTCTCTCTCTCTCTCTCTCTCTCTCTCTCTCCTCTCTCTCTCTCTCTCTCTCTCTCTCTCTCTCTCTCATTGTTTTCTGTCTTTCTCTATTCTGTCATAAGACTTGCTCTAGTCGGTTTTTTTTCATTTGTTTTACTGTGTTTCTTTTTCTCCTTGCTCATGAGGCTGGATTATTCCCTATCAGTTATTCAGCTTTTCTTGAAAACCTAAACAAACAAATAAACAAACGAAGCACATCAAAACAAAAGAAACAGGGATGGGGTGGTTGGTTGGGGGGGGGGGGGGGGAGTGAAACTTGTTACTTTCAAAATTGTGTTTTTTCCCGTAGGTATTTTGTTGTTGTTTTTGTTTTTGCAAGGTGTGTGTAATGGCTATTCTCGGAAAAAAACAAACAAACAAAAAAATCCTAAAACACACAGTAAAACAACACAACCAAAATCAACAACAATTATATAGAGATAGCGAGAGAGAGAGAGAGAGAGGAGAGAGAGAGAGAGAGAGAGGAGAGAGAGAGAGAGAGAGAGAGAGAGAGAGAGAGAGAGAGAGATTCTAAGCAAATTCTCCAACGTCTGAGCAACAGCTATCTACATGGCGCTGAATCCACAAACGCCATACACGCAATCTTCTTACTCAAATACACGCGTGGTCTCATCCAGTGAGATACTGAGTTATATAATATATACTAGTTAACCATCCAGAATATTAAAACAGGAAAATCAGAGTAACTGAAAATAATAATAATATAATAATAATAATAATAATAATAATAATAATAACAATAATAATAATCCACCTCAAATCTAAATGGCGAGTTAAACTAACACTGACATTACTAATCAATAACACGAACATGACTAAAACAAAAAAAGAAATCCTACAACCTGTTACTACTACTACTAATTCCCAAGCAATACTCACTTACTTACCTTCACATCGTCCACACACAAACCCACCCACCATCTTCGAGTGTGAATGTGTGTGTGTGTGTACACACGCTCCCTTACACACCCGAAACATATCACACCACTACGACCGCTAAAACGTCTTCATAACTTCAAGAACAAATCCGAACAGGCAGGATCTAGGAGGAACACAGCACGGTGACACGAAACACACACGATGGCAGCGGTCAGAAAAGAAAAAAAGTATATGTGATAGGACTTGTGGCGCGCTCTTGGAGAATCAGCAACAGCGCGCAGAGAGAGAGAGTGAGTGAGGGAGTGAGGGAGTGAGAGGCATTGTAAGAGTAAACAAGCTGCCTGTCTCCGCCTGGTGTTCCCTCCTCCCTTGACGGTGCCAGAATCACTCAGTGTGCTGCCGGAGTATCAGAGAGGTTATGCGTGAGTGTGTGAGGTTGTGTGTGCGCGCGCGTGTGTGTGTGTGTGTGTGGAGGGGGGAGTTGTAGTGTGTGTGTGAGGTTGTGTGTGGTTGTGTGTGTGGTGTGGGTGTGTGCGCGCGTGCGCGTGTGTGTGTGTAAGGTTGTGTGGTTGTGTGAGGTTTTGTGTGTGAGGTTGTCAGTCAAATTTGTATTCAGATGGTACATTGAATAAGCAATGGGTTTGCTCTGTATGTGTGTGTGTGTGTGTGTGTGTGTGTGTGTGTGTGTGTGTGGTGTGTGTGTGTGTGTGTGTGTGTGTGTGTGTGAGGTTGTGTGCGTGAGGTTGAGTGTGTGAGGTTGTCAAGTCAAGTCAAGTCTTTTTTTTAATTTCCAGATGGTACATTGAATAAGCAATGCATTTGCTCTGTGTGTGTGTGAGGTTGTGTGTGTGTGTGTGTGAGGTTGTGTGTGAGAGGTTGTCAAGTCGAGTCAAGTCAAATTTTATTTCCAGATGGTACATTGAATAAGCAATGCATTTGCTGTGTGTGTTTGTGTGAGGTTGTGTGTGTGTGTGTGTGAGGTTGTGTGTGTGTGTGTGTGTGTGAGGTTGTGTGTGTGTGTGTGTGTGTGTGTGAGGTTGTGTGTAGTGTGTGTGTGCGCTGAGAAAGTAAGCTAAAAGGCGTGGGCAGCGGAATGTAAGAGAGAGAGAGAGAGAGAGAGAGAGAGAGAGAGAGAGAGAGAGAGAAGGAGAGAGAGAGAGAGGAGAGAGAGAGAGAGGAGACAGAGACAGAAAGAGGACAGAGAGAGAGAGAGAGAAGAGAGAGGAGAGAGAGAGAGAGACAGAGAGGAGAGAGAGAGAGAGAGAGAGAGAGAGAGAGAAGAGAGAGAGAGAGAGAGAGAGAAGAGAGAGAGAGAGAGAGAGAGAGAGAGAAAAGAGAGAGAGAGAGAGAGAGAGAGAGATCTGCGACAAGCAACCAGCGTGGGCAGTGCAGACAGAGAGAGAGAGAAAGCCATACTAGCAGAAAAGGATGAGGTTGAGTTGATTGTCCGCGTGTGGAGGAAGGTGGTGGTACGTGTGTGTGTGTGTGTGTGTTGTGTGTGTGTGTGTGTGTGTGTGTGTGTGTGTGTGTGTGTGTGTGTGTGTGTGTGGTGTGTGTGTGGTGCGTGTGTGTGTGTGTGTGTGATGTGTGTGTGTGTGTGTGTGTGTATGTGTGTGTATGTGTGTTGTGATGTGTGTGTGTGTGTGCGCGCGCGCGTTGGGGGTAGGTGTGGGGTGAAGAGGTGGTTATAGTGTGGTGTGTGTGTGGAGTGGTAGTGTGGTGGGGTTTTGTGGCGGTGGTGGTGTTGGACGATTAGTGGTTGTGGTGGTGGGTGGTGGGTGGTGTGTGTGTGTGTGTGTGGTGTGTGTGGTTGTGTGTGTGTGTGTGTGTGTGTGGTGTGTGTGTGTGTGTGTGATATAGAGATAGAGAGACAGAGGGAAAGAGAGACAAAGACAGAGGCAGCGAGAGACAAAGAATGAAGCCATAAATCAAGGAACCAACAAGCAAATCAATGAATGAAACAATTATTCTTCTAATTAAACTTTTCACCCATTAGCAAGGGAGCAGAGGGGCGGAGGGAGAGTGCCCCAAATCCAAACAAGGCAAAACAACAATAACGCCATAACAACACAACGATCACCATGACATGGACACTGCACCATGGAACGGCAACACCACGTGTGACTCCTCTGCAGCACAGACATCACCAGTCATCAGGCCGCCCGTTCTTACACAGCCGTTAGTCAGTCATCAAGGACCCTGTCAGGACACATCTCTGTCACAAGTCTATATTTTGATAGGGGTTCTCGGGTTTAAAACAAACATCGTTTCTGTAGTAGGCATCCGTCAGTCTCGTAAGACCGTGGAGGTTGCGCAATAGGTGTTCATACCCAGAGCGCAAAGCCTGGGTAGGTAGGTAAGTATGAAGGGCAAGCTGTTACCCATGCAGCAGACACCCCCCCCCCCTACCCTTCTCTCCACGTCGCTGGAATGGTCCATTGGAAAGGCAATTGCCGATACACATGGATCCAGTGCTGTCGCAGGAGTTGCCAAAACGATGCTATATACAGACAGCTCTTAAGATCATAAGATAGGCCCGTTTCTGTGCATGTCAGAGAATATCGGTGGGTTTTTTTAAAGGGACGCCACAGCCGAATGGTTAAGGCTGACTTCAACACCGTGGGTGCGGCGTGAAGCGAAGTTCCCATAATTTGTATGGTTTCGATTCCCGACAGCGGCGTCTGATGAATTAAGAGTGGAGATATCTGTGATCTCCCATGCCAATTAAAAGTGCCCCGCTATGGCCTCTGTGGTCGGCGGGGCTATAAACAACAAGATTGGACTGGAATTAAAAGCACAGACTTGCCAATTCTTTAGCTACCTTCGTGCATAGAATATACAGTTATGCATGGATCAAATGGGTTCAATAAGTTCCCATATTTTGTACCGGCATTTGTTAGTTTAAGTAACATATCTTTAATGTAACGTCTCAGTGCAAAATTAAACATCTGTGTGTGTGTGTGTGTGTGTGTGTGCGCGCGCGCGCGCGTGTGTGTGTATGTGTGTGTGTGTGTGTGTGTGTGTGTGTGTGCGCGCGCATATGTGCTTTTGAACAAAGAAAAATGCGTTGCATTTGAACAAAACAATTTTGAAACCCTGGAAGAAGGATGGGAGGGCGAAATGATCGGAGCACTGTTCTCATTAGGTATGCTTGTCCTTTTTTTCTGGCGAGCCAGTCCAAGTGAGATTTGCCCTGAAGTCACCATTGATACGGACTTCATTTCAGCGAGTCTTTTGTCTGAGACTGTAAACCGCTGTCCCGTGTGTGCATGAACGATGGACATTTTGTATACAAACTCACCCACTCACCTTTCTTAGAAATGGAGTGCAGATATGACCGATAGGAACACTAACATGGACATACTCAGGATGCACATGTCTTCCTGAAGAGAGATGAGCTCCGCCAGAACTAATTAATTTGTTCAAAATATATTTGCTGAATAAGGGAAACAAATACAGTGGAAGGGAAAAAAAAGAAAACAATAAAGGGTGGCGCTGCTCTTGTGGCGACGCGCTCTCACCGGGGACAGCACCCCGAATTTCACGCTGAGAAATCTGCCGTGACTTCAAGTGGTATACAATAACCAACAACAAAACAGTGCGGCGCCATAATGACGCTTCGAGATGTTGAGAAGGAAGACAGTTATTTCTCTTCACCTCACCTATCCAGCAGCTAATAGACCGTTGGGGGAACTACTGAAGATTTTCCAACCAGCTTCCTCCACTCTTGGCGTCACTTATTCATGATATGTAAAAATCGTCAAACGTCTCTACAGTACTTCTGCGTAATTTCTAAACTTTCAAAATGGCTGCCAAAATGGCGCGGGCATTGCTATGAAAACAAGCAAACTGTTTCTACTTCGCCAGGAATATTGATTTATGTTAGTATATATTCTCTTAAACGTAGCGCTGATGTATCTGAGAGAAAGGACACACCTGCATGCTGCAGATCAGGAAATTAAGGACGGCACTTTGAAGACAGCTCGTGACATGGGAAACAATCACCTCAGTGAAATTTGATCTCCTGATTAATTTGTTCCCTTAACATCATGATCGATCTCAGGTTTCTGCACGTCTTGGTTTGATTTGCCGCTGGCCATCTTTCACCCCTGCACTCCACAGACAAAGAAAAAAAGAAGATCCCATTAGTTTTTCAAGCAGGAAGTAACAGTGCTGCCGACTCAAAATCATCTGTATCAACTTTTAAGGTAGCCGGCAAAGCACACTCAGAGGGAATCGAATCACTAGCAATGAATTACATTTCCATCAAATATGAGTAGGTTTTAACCTGTGTGCAAAAGACTTTTTTATGTACGGTGTGTAGAAGCTATCAGTTTCAGATAATTATTGTCTCTGTCTGTCTGTCTGACTGTCTGTCTCCCTCTCTCTCGCTTGCTCGCTCGCTCGCTCGCCCTTTCTGTCTGTCTCTGTCTCTGTCTGTCTGTCTGCATGTCTGTCAGTCAGTCAGTCAGTCAGTCTGTCTGTCTGTCTGTCTGTCTGTCAGTCTGTCTGTCTGTCAGTCAGTCTCTCTCTCATGCACACACATTACACGCGCACGCACGCGCGCGAACACGAGTCCATTGCATAGTTCACAAGCAACTACCTTGCAAGAAATATTCTTTCAGTACCAGCCTCCACTACTTCAAGAATCAAGAAAAATGAAATGTAAAGACAAAACTACAAAAAACGCTGACAAAAACATCTAAATAAAATGTGTACTATTAATTCATTTAAGCGCACCAACAGTACATCTAATCCTAAAACAATGCCACAGTGTTTTACAGTGTTGCATCAATACACTGCAGATAATTTTCTGTAAGTTAACAACCAACATTACAATTCCATATCTGCAACAGTTAAAAAACAACAACCCCAAAACCAACCCCACTTCAATATTAACCACTTTGCATCACAAAATTACCACTCACAAAAATCCTTAGTCCTGGAAGAGAGAAAATACCAGCAGACACTAATAACTATAGGTCCACATCGTGCTGTAAAAAAACCTATAGCATTTAGTCTGAATATGGACGAAGGACTCACAGAAAGGAAAGTGATGGAGTAGACAGTTATCTAGCCAGTCAGCCCCAAGTGTGAGGTGCCGTGAAGCGAGTGAAGGCAGTGGTGAACTTGAAGACCAGACAAGTGGAAGAAAAGTTTTCAGCTGCTCAGCTCTGATAGTTACGATCATAGACAGATAGGAAATCAAGAGTGAAGCTGCGATGGACAGAGGATGCAGTGTGTGTGTGTGTGTGTGTGTGTGTGTGTGTGTGTGTGTGTGTGTGGTGTGTGTGTGTGTGTGTATGTGTGTGTTGGGGGGGAGGGGGAGGGGTGGTGGTGAGTGTGTGTGTGTGTGTGTGTGGGGGGTGTTTGTGTGTGTGTGTGAGTGTGTGTGTGTGTGCTCTGTGTGTGCAGTGTGTGTGTGTGTGTGTGTTTGTGTGTTGATGTTGACTTCAAGTTTACGTCTGTTCACTTCTAGTGATATTAGACGAGGGGGAAAAATGGAGGGGTGGATGTCTTATTAAAAAACAACAACAAACAACTACCCCCTCAAAAAAAACCAAACACCATCCATGCTTTTACCCCCAAAAATCACATAAAGAAACTTGGCAATGCAACAGGAATTAAAAAAGCAAGTCATTAACCTTAATGCAACTATAACAAATGTGTGTGTGTGTGTGTGTCTATGCGTGTGTGCATGCATACATATATAATCCCGTTTTGCATAAGTCTGCCTGCCTGCCTGCATGTATATGTTCGTATGTAAGTTTGGGTATGTGTATCTGTGTGTATATGTGTTTTGTGTGTGTTGTTTGTTGTGTC
>CM054141.1:64572780-64577780 GCA_028751875.1 Rapana venosa
GTACACCTGCAATGACAGTCTACTGTAATACAGTCTGAGTCACAGACAGAGAGAGAGAGAGAGAGAGAGAGAGAGAGAGAGAGAGAGAGAGAGAGAGAGAGAGAGAGGGAGACAGACAGACAGACAGACAGACAAACAGACAGAGACAGACAGACAGACAAATCAAGATATAGATACAGAAATAAAGCAGAGATAAAATAATTAAGAGAGTTAAAGGGAACGACAGGCAGACAGGCAGACAGAAAGAGAGATAGGGAGACAAACAGAAAGACAGACAGATAGATAGATAGATATATAGATAGATATATAGATAGATATACAGACAGATAGATAGATAGACAGACAGACAGACAGACAAACAGACAGAGACGGACAGACAGACAGACAGAGACAGATATGGAAGAAAAACAGACATGCATACAGACATATCAAGATATAGATACAGAAATGAGAGAGAAAGTAATTAAGAGAGATAAAGAGAAAGACAGACAGGCAGATCGAGATATAGAGACAGAAAGACAGTGGAGAGCAAGCATTCAAGAGTGAATGAGAGAGACAGAAAAATAGAGACAGATAGACAGACGATAGACAGAGAGACAGACAGGTAGACAGACAGAAGATAGATAAATAGATATAGATAGATAAATAAATAGATAGATAGATAGATAGATAGACAAATAGATAGATAGACAAATAGATAGATAGATAGACAAACAGACAGAGACGGACAGACAGACAGAAAGGGGAGAGCAATGAGTCAAGAGAGAATGAGACAGAAATGGAGAGATAGACAGATAGACAGACATGCAGACAGACGATACACCAAACTAATCCAGCGAGCTGACCAAATCGATACCATACTGCAGGAAAGTTCAGATAGTCAGTACAGTACCTCTCAGTTGTACAAGGTAAAAGAAACTCGCCTGTCATTCGTGGTAGACATCCCTTTTATATATGATGATTGACATATGTCTTCTTTTTTTCCTGTCATTTTCCCCTAAGACTAATGTCTGGATGTATGACTAATAGTTTTACTGCGAAAAAAAAGCTCTTTTTTTGGTACTTTGCCTCCAGGCTACCTGAAAGTTGTTGACAAAGTGACAGTACCCTATATTGGAACTGCACCTATTGCAGTAGAGGTAGTGGTTTATATGTTGCTGTTGCTGTTCAGCATTCTCCGGCCTAAACATCGTCTAGGGTCATCCAGATCCTGCAGTCTGTCCCATTCATTTAAAAGGTAAAGGTGCCCCATAACATATAAGGTCGTAGGGGAGTGAGGCGACAGAGACCTCGCTTATCTAGGGGCCAGCATATTGAAGGCGGCGCCCCTCTCCTCTCCCTCGCTGCTTTACTTTCCCTGACCCTAAAGAGGGCAGGTACCCATTTACAGCTGGGTGAACTGGGGGACTGTACTAAAGCCAAGGCGCGCAAACTGTCTCCCATCCAACCCTGGGAATTACTGTGAGAATGTGAGTACTTGCTATGTAAAAAAAGTTTACATGTATGGTGAAAGCTTGTTATGAATAACAAAAAGATTGCTTACATAACATTTCAAAGTATGACAGCATTGTATTGTAGTCCTTAGCACTTTGCTCAGGTTGAACACTGACAAATCTGGTGATCTGGGCCAAGTGGACATACACTGTGCAGAACGTCGGCACTGAACACAGGTGATTACTTCAAATACAACTGCTTGTTCTCATCAATATTAAGATTGAAGCTATAGTGAAAACGCAGGGGTGATTTTCTTAAACATACATGCTGTAAAACATACTAAGCTACTAATAGGGTACTAAGATGTCCCTTGACTTTAGGATTGTTTTAAACGCAGCAAATTTGAACAGCAAACAATTTTAATCCTGAAAGAAATATGTGCAGATGTTTAATATATATTGTTATTTTCTTAACAATGAAAAGGCTGTAAACATGTTCTCTTGCCTTATCTAACCTATGCCTACTATGAAGCAATGATGGAGGTACCACTCTAAGGAGACTGGGTGTACCCCTTGAATGAAACCGCAGAATAGTGTCTCGTTTGTCGTAACAAAAGATGGCACAATCTTCTTCTCAATACTTTGAAGTCTTTGCACTGTGGATGGACATGATCATTATTTATATAGATTAATAACACCAACGCAGGCTTTCGTTACTTTTAGCGGGTGTCGAACTAACTCATCAGGTATCACTATATGTAGCAATGTTCCCGATGATATTCTTGTTTTCATGTTAAAATGCACAAAACAATTGTTGGTGTAACCTACCCCCCAAAATCTGTCAAGTCGATTCCAATGCTATCATTCTCTATAACGGTGTCTGTATTCTGCACATTTATAGTAATGGATCCTGTATAATCTTTCGTAATAATATATGAAAGATGATACACGATCCATTACTAGGAACTAATAATATTTTTGAAATACAGAAAAATATTTTCTAAAAAAAACCAGAACTGGACATTTGTCCTCTGTAGAGGCCATCTCCTATTGACATTGTACCAAGTTTTAACTTTCTAAGTCACTATCAAACTTGTGTTAGAGGGTTCATTATATCTACACATTGCCCTGAAAACTTCCGAAACTGTCAGCTCCAGCCTAATCTGTCTTGAAATCATAGAATAGCATGGCCCCCAAAAGTCTAATCTGACATCTCCACGACAAAAACCCCCCAAACAAACAGAAAACTTCCAGAATGCCTTTCAAGAAAAGATTAAACAGAACTGGAATCTGATAGCGACCTTAAGTCTTGCGTCATAGTCTCCAGACTTCCATACCGTTCCTTGTGCATGCTTCTCCATAGAAAGTGTGACAACCCCTCTAAAACACAAGCACAGTATTTCACAGAGCATGGGTGAACTATATGTATGGATAAAATCGTATGAAACTGCAGCGGGCAGGCACACACACCACAACACACACACACACACACAACACACACACACACACACACACACACACACACACTACACACGCACAAACACACTCACACACAGACAACACATCACAGCACACAACACACACACACAACCACAAAAACACACAAGTCGCACACATCAAACGCATACACAATATTCAATACTTCTGAATTTTTTTTTAATTAACACACAGATACTGTCAAACATGAAAGGAAGAAATCAGGCAGGAATCTGACCAATCAATACACAGCAAGGTAGTCAATCGTAGCCTTCAGGGTGTTTTTTTTCTTTCCAAGGGAGAGAACTAGGCTGTCATTTCCGGCAGGCAACTTCCTTTTCATTGACTGATACTTTTCGCTCTTCTTTCTGTCTGTCACTTGTCCATACAAAATTGTCAGCTGTTTCATGATCTTCTACATTGCAAGACATTTTGAAAACTACAGTTAGACTGGAACTATGGCGGTGTTCCCAGTGAAAATACGCTGGAGGACATTAGGAACATATACTCTATCTTGTTCCTTGGACCCTGAACCCACGTGGAGATGCTGGGAGGGGGAATGCTGTCAGTATAAATGGCATCCCACATTCTGGAAATTCTGTGATAGAATTTTCCTCTTTTCTATCCCTCTCTTTCTTTCTGCCTTATTCCTTTCCTTCCTGTCACCTCCTCCTTGTCTATTTCTGCTTGCTTGGTCCATTCTCCCTGTCTCTATTTAAAAAAAAGACTAAAATATAATAATTCTTTCTCATGCAAAGTCGGATACGCTGGGTCTGACTTGTCAGGCGCTTAACGGCAGCGTGACGCATTTTCACTCATTTAACAGACAACAATAGTTGCTGTATTTATTTATTCTTTTATATTGAGGATAATGGAATAAGCACTCATATGCATTTTTGCATCGAGTCCCCGTGTGTATGCGGTTTTGTAAGTTTTGTCATCTGTTTCAACCGGCACACAATGTCCGACTCTTTCGAAAAGCGCAACAGGATTTAACGTGTGAGCAAGATGTTTTACGTGCGTTCGAATACGGGGCCTCGGTTTATAGTCTCATCCGAAGGACTTATGGGGAGAGTGGAGTCAGCACTGATGTTAACTCCAGAGGAAGAAGAAAACAGGACCTGAAAATCACTGCGAATATACATTGAATAAGAGAAAATGTGTTTATTATTATTTTGGGGGGATGATATTTACGGCTAGGGAGCTAGATAGCCCAGTGGTTAGAGCGTTGTCTTCATGATCTGAAGGCCTGGGTTCAAACCATCACCGAGACACCCGTTCGAAAGGATTTTTCCTCTGGAATTAAAATACGTGCCGACTCCACTTCCCACGAAAATCCTTCGGATGAGACTATGAATTGCGGTCTCGTGTGCGAACGCACGCAGAACATCTTGCATACATGTTAAAAGCTGTTCCGCTTTTTGAAAGATTACACCTTTGTGTACCTGTGGTAACGGATGACAAAATTTACAAAATGATTGAATTCGGGGATCGGACAGAAAAAAGCACATTAGTACTTATTCATTAATCTCGATATTAAAAAAATATGTATAAAAAGAATAAACACACACACATACACACAGAAATCGAAAGAAAGACATAGAGACATACATACAGATAGACATACAAACAGACAAACAGACACACACGCTCACACACAGACCTACAGACATCCAGACAGACAGACAAAGAGAGAGACAGTCAAAAAAAGCACCCCAAACCAGGAAACTCAGACCAAATCAATAAGACATCAGAGTGTAGTTCAGTCAAAACCCTTCAGCCGTAGGAAGGGAGAGAACTGGGCTGTCACTGGCAGCAGACACCTGTCTTTCCATGGCAGACACGGGGTCCTTTCGTCTGTCAGCGGTGTGGTATGAATGTGTCAGCGGTGTGGTATGAATGTGTCAGCGGTGTGGTATGAATGTGTCAGCGGTGTGGTATGAATGTGTCAGCGATGTGGTATGAATGTCAGCGGTGTGGTATGAATGTGTCAGCGGTGTGATATGAATGTGTCCTCGGTGTGGTATGAATGTGTCAGCGGTGTGGTATGAATGTGTCAGCGGTGTGGTATGAATGTGTCAACGGTGTGGT
>CM054141.1:64582780-64622780 GCA_028751875.1 Rapana venosa
TCACCGTCGTCGAATGCACGTGTGCTGTAAAATAAGAAATACTCTTATGTCCATGCCAGGAATTAGATATGCGGCCTCTAGCTTAGAAGTCTGGCTTGATCTACCGCACTTAATTTGTTAAGAATCGTGAACGAGTTTGCTGTTTTATTTTCCGTACTCTATGTATTTTCGTTCTGTTGTCCTTAGCCTTCATATGAGACTATAAGCTGAGGTCTCATGTGCAAACGGACGCATTTTGCACTCACGTTAAAACCTGTTTCACTTTTCGAAAGAGTAGGCCTGAGCTAACGATGCTGTTAGGAATGGATGATAACATTAAAAACATGCTAGACACTATCCCCAAAGTCGGAGTACAGCTATCTTAATGGTGAGCAAAGGGTTGCACACGTAAATAGTCACCATTGGTAAACCCCAAAAGAAGAAAAGAGGAACGATATCATTTCGCCAATCGCATTTTCATCCAGTTAAACTTGTTCTTCTGTTCATGAACTAGTTTTAAGTCATTATTATGATGTGTGTTTTCTTAGTTTATTTTATGAAGTTCATTCATGTTGTGTTATCTTGATTTTGTTTTTTATTTCGTTTTATTTTTGTTTACTTTATTGTCTGCTGATCCTTCCTCTGTGACGTCCAGTGTCATCCCTGATACTGATCGTGCCTCTTGTATAAATCCAGGCAGGGCTTGGTTTCTTGTAGTTGATCTTTTCTGTTTGCTTTTGTATACATTTCCTGTCTGTATCTTTTTTCCATTTTTGCTCACCTACTTTCATTAGTTCTCTGTGGCTATATGACATCCACAGAACGTCCTACGGATGACAACACAAACCATGTTTGCTAATCAGATCGATTGCTCGTGTATCTTGAAACTGATTGATATTGCCAACTATCATTCCTCAATGGTAAATCAAGTCCCTCACTACCACTGTAATGAAATATCGAAAAAAGGGTTAAGTTGGTGTGACTCTCTCTCTCTCTCTCTCTCTTCTCACTCTCTCTCTCTCTCTCTCTCTCTCTCTCTCTCTCTCTCTCTCTCTCTCTCTCTCTCTCTCCTCTCTCTCTCTCTCTCTCTCTCTCTCTCTCTCCTCTTCTCCCCCCCCCCTCTCTCTCTCTCTCTCTCTTCTGTCTCTCTTGCTCTCTTGCTCTCTCGCTCTCTCTCTATCCCTCTTTCTGTCTCTCTCGCTCTCTCTCTCTGATTTTATCCAGACATAAGGAAAGTACACTTAGATCAAAATAGTGAATTGTGTTTGATACATATGTATTTTTATGTATTTGTGCATTGTTTTCATTATTTCTCTCACTGAAAGTGAGCTTGGTATTGTGTATGTTATCCGGTTTTTGCCCACTCTGTGGCATTGTCAATTTCTTCTATGCCAACCATGTATTATGGCCAAAGGCTGAGATACATTAAATTTCTGAGTTCTCTCTCTCTCTCTCTCTCTCTCTCTCTCCTTTTCTTTTCTCTCTCTCTCCCCTCTCTCTCTCCGTCTTGTCTGATAGTGATCTGGGTTCCAATGCTTCTTCCTAGTTAGTGTCAAATTCGTCTGGGTTGGGTCCGTTATCAGATTTGGATGTCAGCTGTACAGACCTGCACGTCACCTCATCATGCCTTCCTAAAGCTGGCTGGACATTAACGTGATAGTCTAGTTTCAAACTCATCACACTATTTACTTCTTTACACACAAATCAATCAAAGATGTGGCTTAAATGTATAAATATGTATAACTAGTCATACTAACAGGCCGCAGGCATCCCCACTGGGGACGTTGTGGTATATAAACATGTTACATGGATTGTGATTGATCTGAAGGCTGAAGAAAGAGCTGACGTTTTCAGGTGAGTTCCCCTGGGTATGGGTATCCACATAATGGTTCAGGTCAATGCAAACAAGGAAATGGATGTGCTCTTGTCTTTGTATTGATTGTAAAATCTTATGACAGTAATTATTTTCCTTTCAGTTTAAAGTTATTTAATGCATCCTATTATTTTTGTTCTACCATTCTCAGGTCGTAGAAAAGAATGAACACATGTGTATTAAAGTCTAAGGAATCAGCAAGAAGAACTTTGTTGTTAGTTATGCAAATATGCCTTTACACTGTTATTTTGATAGAACATTTTGCAATGAAAACAGTAATACTTGGTTTAAACGATGTTCAGATTGAACTCTGATTCTTATCAATGTACAAACTCTTTTAAAGTTATTTCCCCCATTCTTTCGATTGACTCTCACGACAAGCAAACATGACAAGACGAAACGGGTCACGTTCCTTCGAATCACTTTGTTCCTTTACACAATCTGATCCTATTTGTCCACGTTCAATCTCTCTTGTTCCAAGCAGCCCAACAGAGGAATTCAAACACAACAGCCCAGGAGTTTAGTCTCCTCACCAGATGTGCTTGGTACATGCAATGCCAGACTTCCTGGCTTCAGGCATGCTGCAATGTTGAAACAGCGTGCTGCTTGCAATGGGACAGAACTTGGTAATCCTGGTCTGATGCTAGATATACTTCTCACGGGAGGTGCGGGAGGTTGAAGGGGGTGGGAGTGGTTGAGCAATCACGCTTGTCAGAGGGCTGGTACCCGAGTATTCTGACTGCTGGCATTTATAGGTCAGATAGGTCAGCCCCCCACCCCTCCATTTTCTTTTTTTTGACAGACTTTCACTGTGTCTGCACTGCATCAATTATATGTCACTTTGTAGCTGGATATAACTGTATAACAAATTGAACAGCCTGGAAGATAAACCATCAGATTGGATATAGGGGGAAAATGGAATAGCGTAGGCATCACATTGGATACAAAGGTACATAAGATGGAAGAGCTACTGTTAAAGAACCAAATTAGATATAAGGGTGCAAGAGGCAGAAGAGCCTAGAAATTAAACCATCTCTAAGCAAGACGTGGTCATTAAAGCAAGACGTGGTCATTAAAGTAAGACGTGGTCATTAAAGTAAGACGTGGTCATTAAAGTAAGACGTGGTCATTAAAGCAAGAAGTGGTCATTAAAGTAAGACATGATAATCAAACCAAGACGTGGTCATTAAAGCAAGACGTGGTCATTAAAGTAAGACATGATAATCAAACCAAGACGTGGTCATTAAAGCAAGACGTGATCATTAAAGCAAGACGTGGTCATTAAAGCAAGAGTGGTATTAAAGAAGCTGGTCATTAAAGTAAGATATGATCATTAAAGCAGGACGTGGTCATTAAAGCAAGACGTGGTCATTAAAGCAAGACGTGATCATTAAAGCAGGACATGATCATTAAAGTAAGACGTGGTCATTAAAGTAAGACATGATCATTAAAGTAAGACATGATCATTAAAGTAAGACATGATCATTAAAGTAAGACATGATCATGAAAGCAAGACGTGGTCATTAAAGCAAGACGTTATCATTAAAGCTAGGTAAAAGGTAAAGGAGTCCATAACCTATAAGTCTAGGAGCGGCGTAGAGACCTCACTTCTCTAGGGCAGCATATGAGAGCGGCGCCCATCACTCTCCATCCTGTTACCTCCACCTAAAGAGGGCAGGACCATTTACAGCTGGTGAAATCAACTAATGAACAAGGCCAAACGGTCACCCTCAATGGTAACTACGCTCAACTATGCTTAACTTGGCTGGGGGAAAGCGAGTGCTCCGACCACTGAGCTATCCCGTCCCCTAAAGCTAGACAAAATCTATTAAAAAAATATACGATAATAAAAGCAATATATGATGATAATATGAGGGTTCAGTGTGGTTGATTCCCAATGTATTTGTTTAATTAAGAGTGGATCTGAAGATAGCATTTGTTGCATCCCCATCCCTCTGTAGGTCTTCCAGATGGAATGAGAAAGTGAGGTTCAGTGTGCAGATGTATCGCATAACTGTGCGTGCGTGCGTGCGTGCGTGTGTGTGTGTGCATGTTGACAAATAGCACGCTGTCTTTGTAAAACTGTAAATCAACTTTGGCCAATGGTATGGACGACACGAACGCGCTCAACATGCAAACTGCAAGCAGGAAAAAAACAGAAGTCTACTGATAAAAAACTTGCCTAGAAACATTGACTGGAAGACGAAGTACGGCGCCCCAATATCCCCATAAAGAGTTCAGGAAGATTTTCAGTCAGGATAAATCAATAAATGAATAATTGAATATTTTTCAATGGAAAACTACCTCAGAACATATTTGACAAGAAAACAAAAAATCCAAATGTATAAAGCAAGCAAATAAAACCCCAAGCAATACAACAAGAAAACAAGAACGACAACCCCAACATTGGAAAGCACGCTCAATGACAGAAATGAACTCTGTAACTAAAGACATCTGAAACTTTCCAACAACACCTTAAAAAAACAAACAACAACCACACACTCAAACAAAGGAAGGGCGAGAAAAGCTACAACTGGATGTTGGTCTTACACACAGAACAGCGCACTGCACTACTGTTCAGGTCTGCAGTGATTCGGCGAGGAAAGGATGGTGCTAAATCTGGTAGCGGCAGCGGCTCCAATTGCTTTCTCCTGTATGTCATGTCCCGTGTGAAGGCGGTGACACTGACAGTGACAGTCTGTCCCGGGGGTCCGTCCGTGGCCTTTATCCGAGCTGACTGCTGACTGCATTGCCCGCCACAGGCAACCGTCACGAACAGGGCTGATACCCTGATTACAGTCAGATAGATGCCCTGATTACAGTCAGACTGATAACAGATTCCATCTAGGTGGGGTGGTTTTTTTCCTGTTGCTTTTGCTGTTTGTTCTTTTGTGTCTGTTTTCAGTTCATGCTTGTGGAAACAGACTCGTAAACTATATTTCAGAACTATTGAATATAAAGCAGGCATGGTTAGACTTCTACACATGTGCGTGAACACACGCAGACATACACACAAACACACAAACACACACACACACACACACACACACACCACACACACAAACACACAGCGTGCGCACACACGATAACACATTGTGAGAAAAAAAACAAGTTGATAACATTGCTATAGAAAGCCGAGCAATAGATGGTGCTCGTTAGATTCTTTCAAAAGTATTTTTTCCAACACTCTGTGTTCATGTGATCTAAATACATCCAGGCATGCATCTTACTGTATTCGTGTTCTAAACAGAAAACAGAAACAATTCCCCTATGAATTCTGCCTCATTCCAAAATTGTTATGGAAGTTATTCTTCTAGAAATGAGCTTGTTTCATCAGCACCCTCCTCACTCAACTCGCTCTGTAATACATCCAGAAGCAACAGTCCCCAGACCATTAATCACAGAAGCCTCACGTTACTGAGGGATCACGTTGGTATTATTATGTGGTGTCTGTTTTGAGCCAGCTTATCTTGTACATCGTAAGCTAAGCGTTCTACTAATGATAGCAGCAAACCTGTTCATTAATCAACCTGAGAGCTCTTTATAAATGAGGAAATATCAGGATTAGTAATATAACATGAGTCATAATTAATCCCTAGAATATGGATGCTGCGGCGCAAGCTTCCATTTTCAAACAAACGGATCCCCTCGTGAGGATGCCTGGAGCCTATCAGTATAAATAGCATCCCCACATTCTGGAAATTCTGTGCTAGAAATTCCCTCTTTTCTATCCCTCTCTTTGTTTCTGCCTTGTTCTTTTCTTCCTGTCACCTCCTCCTCGTCCATTTTCTGCCTTCTTGGTCCGTTCCCCTGCCTTTAAACCAGAAAGACTTAAAAAAAACACAATTCTCTCCTATGCCGAAGTCGGATGCGATGGGCTTGACTTGTCAGGCGCTTAACGGTAGTTAAGCTTAAGGATGAGATTTTTGTTGTTTTTGTTTTTGGTCGTGTGTGTGCGTGTGTGTGTGTGTGTGTGTGTGTGTGTGTGTGTGTGTGTGTGTGTGTGTGTGTGTGTGTGTGTGTTCTTTCTTTTTTTCTCTCTATTTTTATTTTACTTTTGGAGTTAGTTTTATTATTATTGGTTATGGTAGTAATGTAGTTAGATAATATTGATCAAATTGTCTTTATTCCTAGATAGATGGCTTGATGAAAAAAAGCAAATGCATTGCTTATTCAATGTACCATCTAGAAATAAAAATTTGACTTGACGCATTTTTGCTCAGGTGACAGACAACGATAGTTGCTGTCTGAGCGTTCGACAGAGAAAAAGAAAAAACACATGGATAAACTTCCTAAAATAGATATAATAGAGCAACGAAACTTCGGTATTGTAAGATATATGTCTTTTCTGCAAGTTGATTTTGCATTTTACCTTAGGGTAAGATGTGTAAATTGCAAAACTGATACTCGCAGTAGATCAATACAAAACAAAACTATATTCTTCTTCTTTAGCATGCGCGTCAAATGGTGCTGTGTAAATTTCCTTAGTACGAAAAACCAAGAGTATTTGGGGTTTGAATCTGGATATGATTATTGTGCACTGGCTGCAATCTCATACTTTCATTAACAGCATATCGAATCCCATCAGTTGCAGTGAACTGTACTCGTTTACTTGTGACATTCTCAACCCCATGGTCTGATGATGAAACAGGACCTGATGCATTTTTCCATTCACTGCGACAGTTCCCAGGTTGGGATAATGTACCAAATCATTTATTGGGAGATTGTTGCAATTGATTTAATTTACTTCCTCAACTAGGGCTCCGAAGTTCACCGATAGTGAGATTTTTGCGTATGTGACCCTTTTTGCTCAAATTAAAGTAGCCATATTGTGACTTCGGGTATGTAATGGCTTTGATTTCATTATCTGATGTTTTTAACTGCGATAGCAGCAGCCCACTAGGCTATTCTGGTTTGTATTGCTTTTCTATTTCACAGGAGTGTATGAGCAATTTTATATCTGAGTAAATACATATGATTTAGATGACTAGCAAGTATATATCGTCTTTGAGAGATTAAAACAAACACACACACCATTGTCTTTCTCGTTGTTATTTCCAAACTGACAACAATGTTTCTCATCGTGTAGTTTCGGATTGTTCGTCTTGCAATAATAACAGTGCTGCTTCCCTACCCATAGCGCTCACTAAGTCTGGCTTTCTTCTTTTACGATCTCTGTGTTCTGCAATATCACAGATTTTCTAATGAACACTCGGACGCCATCTCTTTACCAGCACTCAGCCTCCTGCTGATTATTCTGGCATCCAGACAGAGTAAATGGATTTTGATTGATCATGGGGCTCAACAAAAGGAAGCATTTTTATTCTCAGACTTGTGTCTTTGGCATGATTTCCCATAAAGAATACAAGTTACGAAGGCCTGGGTTCTAAGACAAACATTCGGAGAGTTTGTTGTTGTACACATGTGTTCTGAATTCGTCTTGCGTACACCTTAAAACCTGTTCCACATTTTGGAACAATAGGCTATCTGCACCGGTTGGAGCGAACGACAACATTTACAAAACCGCATGCACATGAGGACTGGATATAAAAAGCACATGTATGCTATTTTCCGTTATCCTTGAAATAAACGAATACAATACAAAACATAAAAGACAAAGTGAAAACTTCAATTTCATTTCAAGTTAATAATATTTTATAATTAACTTTTTAATTTATTCTTTAGCAAATCTAATCCCAAAAAATGTATAAACAAATTTTAGAAAAGAATCGAGTTTTTTTTCTCTTTGACAACATTGTAAGAAGACACTAAATCGTTAACTTG
The DNA here is from genome assembly GCA_028751875.1 of Rapana venosa. Lineage (NCBI taxonomy): Eukaryota > Metazoa > Mollusca > Gastropoda > Neogastropoda > Muricidae > Rapana > Rapana venosa. The sequence continues at coordinate 64,590,417 of CM054141.1, forward strand.
CTAATTTAACAGCCATTTTTCAATGAAATCTTAGACAGTCATGCAATCAATGATAAATAATCAAAAGTTTAAACAAACAGATATTACAAACATAGTGCGCTGCAGACAAAATCTATGAAATAGAATTCCAATAGTCAAATGTTTTTCAATAGCACACACACACAGTCACACAGGTCGTATACTTTAGCAGGGTGATAGGACATGGGTTAGTGAAAGTGGGGTAGTTCTGATATGAAACAGGAAGGGGGAAATATTAAGTTTGAAATAAATATGTTTTGAGGCTGGATTTAAAAGTGTCATAACTAGGTTTCTGGCGAAGAGAGAGAGGGAGCTCATTCCAGGTCGATGGACCCGAAATAGAGAAAGAGCGGCAGCCAACGTGGATTTGTTGAATCTAGGTATTCGTAGGCACATGAATATATGTATATGATTATGTCAGCAGTGTGATATGAACGTGTCAGCAGTGTGGTATGAATGTGTGATATGAATGTGTCGGCGGTGTAATATAAATGTGTCAGCAGTGTGATGCGAATGTGTCAGAAGTGTGGTATGAATGTGTCTGCAGTGTGATATGAATGTGTCAGCAGTGTGATATGAATGTGCCGGCGGTGTGATATGGATGTGTCAGTGGTGTGATATAAATGCGTCAGCGGTGTGATACGAAAGTGTCAGCAGTGTGACATGAATGTGTCAGCAGTGTGATATGAATGTGTCGGCAGGGTGATATGAATGTGTCGGCAGGGTGATATGAATGTGTCAGCAGTGTGATATGAAAGTGTCAGCAGTGTGATATGAATGTGTCAGCAGTGTGATGTGAAAGTGTCAGCAGTGTGATATGAATGTGTCAGCAGGGTGATATGAATGTGTCAGCATTGTGATATGAATGTGTCAGCAGTGTGATATGAATGTGTCAGCAGTGTGATATGAATGTGTCAGCATTGTGATATGAATGTGTCAGCAGTGTGATATGAATGTGTCAGAATTGTGATATGAATGTGTCAGCAGTGTGATATGAATGTGTCAGAATTGTGATATGAATGTGTCAGCAGTGTGATATGAATGTGTCAGAATTGTGATATGAATGTGTCGGCAGGGTGATATGAATGTGTCAGCGGTGTGGTATGAATGTGTCAGCGGTGTGGTATGAATGTGTCCGTAGTGTGATATGAATGTGTCATCGGTGTCACACTGCCCTTTCTTCTATCAGTTGCGGGTATAATTTTCAAGTACTCTCGCCAGTCCTAGTAGTAATTCTCCGAGTTCAGATTTGTGTTTTCATTACAATCATGCAGAATACCAAAAAAAAAATGCTGTCCATGTTTCCAGAACATTCGCCTCGAACGCAAGCAACTTCAATCTAACCTTTCCAAACACATACCAACACTGTAATGAAAACCTTGCCAATTGGCTAACAGAAACATATATATCTTTCTAACCAAACTTTGGGCCTCGACCGACAAACAGAAAGAAAGAAAAAAAAATAAAAGACCCAAAGCGTAGAGAAGTGAAAGGGGGTTTATGCACCACAAGTAGTACCCTTACCCCCCACCCCACCCCTCCACCCGTTTTCCCCTGGGAGCGGGGATTAGGATAGTACCGACAGTGCAGACAGACAGACAAGACAAGACAAGACAAGACAAGACAAGACAAGACGTGACTGTGCATTGCCTGAAGAGCCAGAAGACAATGCTGCTGGCCGCGGAGACGTCAGCACAAGGATGGTGCAGGGACCAGGGAGAGGCAGCACAGAACAGGGAACATGGATCAGTCTTGCCCGCGTGTATTGCTCAGAGGTCAGCAAGGAAAGGAAAGGAACAAAGAAAAAAAGAAAACAACTCCAGGAAAGTTTTACAGGGAAAATAGTATTGAACGTGTGGTGTGTTTGTGAATGTGTGGGGTGTGTGTGTGTGTGTGTGTGTGTGTTGTGTGTGTGTGTGTTTGTGTGTGTGTGTGTGTGCGCGCGCGCGCGCATGTATATCTATCTATCTAGCTATCTATCTATATATATATATATATAATATATATATATATATATATTTATATATATAAATATATATATATATATATATATGTGTGTGTGTGTGTGTGTGTGTGTGTGTGTGTGTGTGTGGTGTGTGTGGTGTGTAGTGTGTGTGTGGTGTGTGTGTGTGTGTGTGTTGTGTTTTGTCAAAGTCAGAGTCAAAGTCAAAATCAGATTTTTATTTTCAGATGGTACATTGAATAAGCAGTGCATTTGCATTTTTCATCAAGCCATCTATCTAGAGAAAAAAAGGGAGTGTATGTGTATGTGGGGTGTGTGTGTGTGTGTGGTGTGTGTGTGTGTGTGTGTGTGTGTTGTGTGTGTGTGTGTGTGTGTGTGTGTGTGGGGCATACGTACGTATGTCAGGATATATTTTAGTCTGACCTGATTTGTAAGTTTCTAAAAGGTTGTTTTTTCAGTTGCTAAGAAAAACAGAAGTTCTTTTTTTTTAAAGCTTCTCATTATCATTTTAAATTTAAAACCATAAAAAACAGCAAGCATGGTCACGGAATCTGAAAATGATAATCTGCTTTCGATGACATATCTGGCACACTCATTTGTAATTCCAGTCTAGCTTCGAATCTTCGTGTGACTCGATTCAGCATCATCATCCCTTTTTCCTTTTATAGCACTGAGAATGAGCATTCCAGATTGAGCATTCCTGATCTCATTCCACACAGTTCCTTGTGATATTATCGCGTGTGATTTGCATCGGGATCCTGTCACATATTGGGAGGGCAAAACAGCCCAGTGGTCTGAACGTTGTGTTCCTGATCTCTCTGTATCGGAGGTTGCGGGCCTGAGTCTCTGCTTAGATACTTTTAGAAAGAAGATTTTTCCCCTTGGAATAAATATTTCCACCCCCAACCCACCCCCTCCATTGAAATACCTCGTGTCTGTTAGTATGAATAGCATCCCCACATTCTGAAAAAGTATATCTGTGCTAGCAATTTCCTCTTTTCTGTACGATTCTTAGTTTTTGCTTTGTTCCTTTATTCTACCTGTTACTTCCTTTTCGTCATTTTTGTTGCATTTTGATCCCTTTTCATGTTTTTTCTCCAGAACGACTTAACATTATCTCCCTTGCAGAAGTTGGATGTGCTGGGCCTGAATTGTCAGGTGCTTTACGGCAGCTTATATGACAGACAATAATAGTTGCTGTTTGAGCGTTGACGACGACGAAGAAGAAGAGTGTATGTGCTCGTTGCATTCCTCAGAAAGTCATTTGAGCGAGGTTATAAACCCAGATCCCGAGTGTAGACGCACGCACATTATCTTCTGCTTGCGTTCACACTCCTCTATCCAGAGGAGTAGGCCAGGTGTGGCTGGGGAGGGGAAGGGTGTGAATGATTGAAATATTCCTTCTTCTTCATCTTCTTCTTCGTGGAACGCTCAGACAGCAACTAGTGTTGTCTGTTATATCAGCGGAAATGCCTCACGCTGCCGTTAAAGGTTAGAGTACGCATAGCCAAACTTAGGTTTTTTATAATAACACTGGTTATGCCTGGATAAGAATAGTTTCCCAAATAAATCTAAAAAATGTATGTTATGTAAAGGAAAATCTGTAAAACAGCGATCATATATTTGGCACCATTTACAAGTTTTAGTTGCTTTGACAAATATAAATCAAGCAGCCATTTCAACTGAATTGCTTCTACGAGGTTAGTTAGTTTGTAATTTTGTTAGGTTTACAATTGGTGCTCTTTTAATGTGTGAAATAACTATTAACATTAACTTGTAACTGTTGATCAATTATAGCGCTCACTGTACCACTTTTTCTGAAAAGTATCGATCACTGTGGTTTCAGAAAAAAAATAAACAGCCATTTATTGCAGAGATTTCTTCATCTATCATGTTTTTTATCATCTATTCTTGTTCAGAAACCAATCAGTTTCCAGCTTGAAAATCGAAATCAACTGCATCAGGAAGATTGACATTGACAGATTACCGCAGGAAAGTTGAACATAGCAGATCACTTCATGAAAATTAAAATTTTGCACATGATTTTCTCTAATAATGTACAAAATACAAGATTGCACCCAGGAAGTCGAAATCAGCAAAATCGTTTTAGGAAGGTTGAAATTAACAAATTACTGTAGGAAGTTAGCAAGTAAAAAGACGTGCTTATTAAATCCATGCCACAGTTATTTTTTTACCCTGTTACCTTTCTCCCCTCCCCTCCCCTATCCCGTAGTCCTTTGGACCATGGGGGCACTAATGAAGATTTTGCAACCAGCTCCCTGCAATCACTGCTACCTTCACTGTTCACTGTTCAATGGTCCCGTAACCCGCCAGGGTCGTAGGGGCGCTGCATGGTGGACGAACGGTGGACCACGTGGCTCCACTTAGCACGGTCGTGGCGAGTGCCTGGGTGACACTGAAGTCCTCCCCTGTCCAATCACGGATGTCGTCGGCCCACTTTCTCCTCTGTCTGCCCCATCTTCTCTTCCCCTGGACTGTTCCTTGCAGGATGGTCTTTGCAAGTTCTTCTGAGCGTGTTACGTGCCCATACCATCTGAGTTTCCTCTTTTTTGCCGTGGTCAGTAGGTCTTCATAGTCCCGCACCTGTTGAGTGATCATTCTGCGGACTTCATTATTGGTGACATGGTCCTTGTATGAGATGCCAAGGAGCCTGCTGAGGCATCTCATTTCTACTGCTTGGATCCTCCTTTGTAGGTCTGCGTTCAGTGTCCATGCCTCACATGCGTAAAGCATGATTGAGGTGACTAGCGCGTTTAGTAACTTTACCTTGGTTCCGAGAGGGATGTTTCCGTCTCTCCATATGGTCTTCAGTCTTGCCATTGCTGCTGCTACCTTAATGGTGGGCAAATGGTCGATGGCATACACAAACATCTCACTATTGGTGAACCTCGGAGCACTAGCCGAGAAACGAAGAAAGCTATCTTGCCCTATCTTGTGTAAGTCCTAAATCTGACAGTTTGCCAAGTTACAGTAAGATACCTCTCCTAACGCAAGCCCAGACAGGCGATTTCTCTACATCACTATCTCGTAGTGGAAAAACTGCCGCTGGACATCAGAGACTGTCATCAGGAGCAGAGTGGAGCTGCGTGATCATGCTGCCTGTATCTGGAAGTCTGGTCCCCTGTACGTCTATTTCTTAGAGAGATGGATGGTAAAGTCTGCCAGAATTCGAACTTTCGTGGTAGAAGGTTCCATAATGAACGTGATCAGATTCGGAGCAGCTAATGTATTGCATTTTGTTTTGTTGTATTGCATTGTGTGGCGGATTTTTTCCCCATTTTATTTAATTATCTTTTAACTGCTTTTATTTTGAGGATATTGGAATAACATACTCTTGTGCTTTTTACATCCTATCCCCGTGTGCATGCGTTTTTTCTAAATTTTGTCATGCGCTCCCACTGGTACACAATGGCCTTTACTTCCCAAAGATAAAACGTAATTTAACGTATGTGCCAAATGTTCTGCGATAGTCTTATCGAAAGGATACGTAAGGATGCGTCGTGTTCTGTTGTGATGTGTTGTGTTGTATTGTATATATTGCATCGCTTTGCATTACATAGTATCGTATTGTATTGTATTGCATTGTATTGTATTGCATTCTTCATTCATCTCAAATTTCTGTGCTTCAAATTCCTTCTGCTCTCTGTAGAGATATCAAACATATGTCGTGACTAGAGCAGTGCACCCTCCCCCCCCCCCCGCCCCCCTCTGCTTCCGTTCCTGCATTGAAACCACATTTGCATGAGAATAGGTACTTTCCCTATGGGAGCAGGCTGCTATGTTCCGAAGAGGCTTTGTGCTTGTGTGTTCTTTTATGAACGCTGTGTTACACACGGCATTCATGTTTTACGTCTCATCGGAATGACGGGCACCAAGATTACTAATTCAGTTCCATTTAATTCAATTCTTTTAATTCATTTACCTCGAGGATAGCGAAGTACCCCTGTACATTTTGGGGTTGTTTTTGTTTTGGTTTTTTTTGGTGTTTTTTTTTTGGGGGGGGGTTGTTGGTTTTTTTTTGTTTTTGTTTTTTTACAGTCAACACTCCACGTGCATGCGATTTTGTAAAGTTTGCCATCCGTTCTTCCACATGATATACTGGATTGAAAAAAAAACTACAAAAAAATCCAAACATCCCAGCTCTGAACCAGCGAGATGTCGCTTTCAAGATGTATGTGTAGCAAGAGAACCAATAATCCGCCAAAACCAATTTGAATTTGGACTCAAATTAATCCATAGCCGTTTCGCTTTAGTATTAGCTGTAATGTTATGTCACCGTTGTCGAATGCACGTGTGCTGTAAAATAAGAAATACTCTTATGTCCATGCAAGGAATTAGATATGCGGCCTCTAGCTTAGAAGTCTGGCTTGATCTACCGCACTTAATTTGCTAAGAATCGTGAACGAGTTTGCTGTTTTATTTTCCTTACTCTATGTATTTTCGTTTTGTTGTCCTTGACCTTCATATGAGACTATAAGCTGAGGTCTTATGTGCGAACGGACGCATTTTTCACACACGTTAAAACCCGTTTCACTTTTCGAAAGAGTAGACCTGAGCTAACGAGTGCTGGTAGGAATGGATGATAACATTAAAAACATGCTAGACACTATTCCCAAAGTCGGAGTACAGCTATCTTAATGGTGAGCAAAGGGTTGCACACGTAAATAGTCACCATTGGTAAACCCCAAAAGAAGAAAAGAGGAACGATATCATTTCGCTAATCGCATTTTCATCCAGTTAAACTTGTTCTTCTGTTCATGAACTAGTTTTAAGTCATTATTATGATGTGTGTTTTCTTAGTTTATTTTATGAAGTTTATTCATGTTGTTTTATCTTGATTAAGTTTTTTATTTCGTTTTATTTTGGTTTACTTTATTGTCTGCTATTCCTTCCTCTGTGACGTCCAGTGTCATCCCTGATACTGATCGTGGCTCTTGTATAAATCCAGGCAGGGCTTGGTTTCTTGTAGTTGATCTTTTCTGTTTGCTTTTGTATACATTTCCTGTCTGTATCTTTTTTTCCATTTTTGCTCACCTACTTCCATTAGTTATCTGTGGCTCTATGACATCCACAGAACGTCCTACGGATGACAACACAAACCATGTTTGCTAATCAGATCGATTGCTCGTGTATCTTGAAACTGATTGATATTGCCAACTATCATTCCTCAATGGTAAATCAAGTCCCTCACTACCACTGTAATGGAATATCGAAAAAAGGGTTAAGTTGGTGCGACTCTCTCTCTCTCTGTCTCTTTCTCACTCTCTCTCTCTCTCTCTCTCTCCTCTCTCTCTCATCTCTCCTCTCTCATCTCTCTCTCTCGTTCTCTCCTCTCTCTCTCTCTCTCTCTCTCTCTCTCTCTCTCTCTTCTGTCTCTCTGCTCTCTCTCCCGCATCTCTCTCTTCCTCTCTCTCTCTTCTCTCTCTCTCTCTCCCTCTCTCTCTCTCTCTTATCTCTCTCTCTCTCTCTCTCTCTGTCTCCTCTCTCTCTCATCCCCTCTCTCTCTCTCTCTCTCTCTCCATCTCCTCTTCATCTCTCTCTCTCTCCTCTCTCTCTCTCTCTCTCTCCTCTGTCTGATAGTGATCTGGGTTCCAATGCTTCTTCCTAGTTAGTGTCAAATTCGTCTGGGTTGGGTCCGTTATCAGATTTGGATGTCAGCTGTACAGACCTGCACGTCACCTCATCATGCCTTCCTAAAGCTGGCTGGACATTAACGTGATAGTCTAGTTTCAAACTCATCACACTTGTTACTTCTTTACACACAAATCAATCAAAGATGTGGCTTAAATGTATAAGTATGTATAACTAGTCACATTAACAGGCCGTAGGCATCCCCACTGGGGACGTTGTGGTATATAAGCATGGTACATGGATTGTGATTGATCTGAAGGCTGAAAAAAGAGCTGACGTTTTCAGGTGAGTTCCCCTGGGTATGGGTATCCACACCAAGGTTCAGGTCCATGCAAACAAGGAAATGGATGTGTTTTTGTCTTTGTATTGATTTTAAAATCTTATGACAGTTATTTTTCTTTCAGTTTAAAGTTATTTAATACATCCTATTATTTTTGTTCTACCATTCTCAGGTCGTAGAAAAGAATGAACGCATGTGTATTAAGGTCTAAGGAATCAGCAAGCAGAACTTTGTTGTTAGTTATGCAAATCTGCCTTTACACTGTTATTTTGATAGAACTTTTTGCAACGAAAACAGTAATGCTTGGTTTAAACGATGTTCATCTTGAACTCTGATTCTTATCAATTTCCAAACTTTTATGAAGTTATTTCCCTCATTCTTTCGATTGACTCTCACGACAAGCAAACATGACAAGACGAAACGGGTCACGTTCATTCGAATCACTTTGTTCCTTTACACAATCTGATCCTATTTGTCCACGTTCAATCTCTCTTGTTCCAAGCAGCCCAACAAAGGAATTCAAACACAACTGCCCAGGAGTTTAGTCTCCTCACCAGATGTGCTTGGTACATGCAATGCCAGACTTCCTGGCTTCAGGCATTCTGCAATGTTGAAACAGCGTGCTGCTTGCAATGGGACAGAACTTGGTAATCCTGGTCTGATGCTAGATATACTTCTCACAGGAGGTGCGGGAGGTTGAAAGGGGTGGGAGTGGTTGAGCCATCACGCTTGTCAGAGGGCTGGTACCCGAGTATTCTGGCTGCTGGCATTTATAGGTCAGATAGGTCAGCCTCCCACCCCTCCATTTTCTTTTTTTTATACAGACTTTCACTGTGTCTGCACTGCAGCAATTTATGTCACTTTGTAGTTGGATATAACTGTATAACAAACTGAACAGCCTGGGAGATAAACCATCAGTTTGGATATAGGGGAAACATGGAATAGCGAAGACATCACATTGGATGTAAAGGTACATGAGATGGAAAGCTACTGTTAAAGAACCGAATTAGATATAAGGGTGCAAGGGGCAGAATAGCCTAGAAAATAAAACATATCTAAGCAAGAAGTGATCATTAAAGTGAGACATGATCATAAAAGTAAGACATGGTCATTAAAGTAAGACATGATCATTAAAGAAAGTCGTAATCATTAAAGCAAGATGTGGTCATTAAAGCAAGACAAAATCTATTAAACAAGATATGATAATAAAAGCAATATATGACAATAATTTGAGGGCTTAGTGTGGTTGATTCTTAATGTATTTTTTGTTTAATTAAAAGAGTGGATCTGAAGATAGCATTTGTTCCATCTCCATCCCTCTGCAGTTCTTTCAGATGGAATTAGAAACTGAGGTTCAGTGTGCAGTTGTATCGCATAACATTGTGCGTGCTTGCGTGCGTGCGTGCGTGCGTGTGTGTGAGCGTGCGTGCGTGTGTGTGTGTGTGTGTGTGTGTGGTGTGTGTGTGTGTGTGTGTGAGTGTGTGTGTGTGTGTGTGTGTGCATGTTGACAAATAGCACGCTGTCTTTGTAAAACTGTAAATCAACTTTGGCCAATGATATGGACGACACGAACGCGCTCACCATGCAAACTGCAAGCAGGAGAAAACCAGAAGTCTACTGATGAAAACGTGCCTAGAAACATTGACTGGAAGATGAAGTACGGCGTCCCAATATCTCCATAAAGAGTTCAGGAAGATTTTCAGTCAGGATAAATAATAAATGAGTAATTGAATATTTTTCAATGGAAAACTACCTCAGAACATATTTGACAAGAAAACGAACAAACAAAAATTCCACATGTATAAAGCAAGCAAACAAAGCCCCAAGCAATACAACAAGAAAACAAGAACGACAACCCCAACATTGGAAAGTACGCTCAATGACAGAAATGAACTCTGTAACTAAAGACATCTGAAACTTTCCAACAACACCTTAAAAAACAACACAGAAATGATATCTGTAACTAAAGACATCTGAAACTTTCCAACAACTTAAAAAAACAAACAACAACCACACACTCAAACAAAGGAAGGGCGAGAAACCTACAACTGGATGTTGGTCTTACACACAGAACAGCGCACTGCACTACTGTTCAGGTCTGCAGTGATTCGGCGAGGAAAGGATGGTGCTAAATCTGGTAGCGGCAGCGGCTCCCATTGCTTTCTCCCGTATGTCATGTCCCGTGTGAAGGCGGTGACACTGGCAGTGACAGTCTGTCTCTGGGGTCTGTCCGTGGCCTTTATCCGAGCTGACTGCTGACTGCATTGTCCGCCACAGGCACCCGTCACGAACAGGGCTGATGCCCTGATTACAGTCAGATAGATACCCTGATTACAGTCAGACAGATAACAGATTCCATCTAGGGGGGGTGTTTTTTTCTGTTGCTTTTGCTGTTTGTTCTTTTGTGTCTGTTTTCAGTTCATGCTTGTGGAAACAGACACGTACACTGCATTTCAGTACTAGTGTATATAATGCAGGCATGGTTAGACTTCTACACGTGTGCGTGCACACACGTAAACACACAAGCACACACACACACACACACACACACACACACACACACACACACACACACACACACACACACACACACACACACACACACAACGTGCGCACACCCGCTAACACATGTGTGAGAAAGCACAAGTTGATAACATTGCTATAGAAAGCCGAAGTGTATCACATCACTTCAAGGAAGATTTGAACACAGCTTGCCTTGAGAAAATTGCCGGCAACAGATGGTGCTCGTTAGATACCTTCAAAAGTATGTTTTCCATCAATCTGTGGTCATGTGATCTAAATACATCTTAGCATACATCTTACTGTGTTGATGTTCTAAACAGAACACAGAAACAGTTCCCCTATGAATTCTGCCTCATTCCAAAATTGTTATGGAAGTTATTCTTCTAGAAATGAGCTTGTTTCATCAGCACCCTCCTCACTCAACTCGCTCTGTAATACATCCAGAAGCAACAGTCCCCAGACCATCAATCACAGAAGCCTCACGTTACTGCTGGATCAGGTTGGTATTATTATGTGGTGTCTGTTTTGAGCCAGCTTATCTTGTACATCGTAAGCTAAGCGTTCTACTAATGATAGCAGCAAACCTGTTCATTAATCAACCTGAGATCTCTTTATAAATGAGGAAATATCAGGATTAGTAATATAACATGAGTCATAATTAATCCCTAGAATATGGAGACTGCGGCACAAGCTTCCATTTTCAAACAAACGGATCTCCTCGTGAGGATGCCGGGGGCCTATCAATATAAATAGCATCCCCACATTCTGGAAATTCTGTGCTAGAAATTCCCTCTTTTCTATCCGTCTCTTTCTTTCTGCCTTGTTCTTTAGTGAGATTCTTGTGTATGTGACCCTTTTTGCTCAGAATTAAGGTAGCTTCATTGTGACTTCGGGAATGTGATGGCTTTGATTTCATTATCTGATGTATTTAACTGCGATAGCAGCAACACACCAGGCTATTCTGGTTTGCATTGCTTTTCTGTTTCACAGGAGTTTATGAGCAATGTTATATCTGAGAAAATACATATGATTTAGATGGCTAGCGTCTTTGAGAGATTAAAACCAACAACACACCATTGTCTTTCTCGTTGTTATTTCCAAACTGACAACAACGTTTCTCATCGTGTAGTTTCGGATTGTTCGTCTTGTAATAATAACAGTGCTGCTTCCTGTGTTAGTCCTATCCATAGCGCCCACTAAGTCTGGCTTTCTTCGTTTACGATCTCTGTGTTCTGCAATATCACAGATTTTCTAATGACCACTCAGACGCCATCTCTTTACCAGCACTCAGCCTCCTGCTGATTATTCTGGCATCCAGACAGAGTAAATGGATTTTGATTGATCATGGGGCTCAACAAAAGGAAGCATTTTTATTCTCAGACTTGTGTCTTTGGCATGGTTTCCCGTAAAGAATACAAGTTACGAAGGCCTGGGTTCTAAGACAAACATTCGGAGAGTTTGTTGTTGTACACATGTGTACTGAATTCTTCTTGTGTACACCTTAAAACCAGTTTCACATTTTGGAACAATAGGCTATCTGCACTGGTTGGAGCAAATGACATTTACAAAACTGCATGCACACGAGGACTGGATATGAAAAGCACATGTATGCTATTTTCCGTTATCCTCGAAATAAACACAAAACATAAAAGAAAAAGTGAAAACTTTAATTTCATTTCAAGTTAATAATATTTTATAATTAACTTTTTAATTTATTCTTTAGCAAATCTAATCAACAAATAATTTATAAACAAATGTTAGAAAAGAATCGAGTTTTTTTTCTCTTTGACAACATTGTAAGAAGACACTAAATCGTTAACTTGCTAATTTAACAGCCATTTTTCAATGAAATCTTACACAGTCATGCAATCAATGATAAATAATCAAAAGTTTAAACAAACAGATATTACAAACATGGTGCGCTGCAGACAAAATCTATGAAATAGAATTCCAATAGTCAAATGTTTTTCAATAGCACACACACACACACAGTCACACAGGTCGTATACTTTAGCAGGGTGATAGGACATGGGTTAGTGAAAGTGGGGTAGTTCTGATATGAAACAGGAGGGGGGAAATCTTAAGTTTTAAATAAATATGTTTTGAGGCTAGATTTAAAAGTGTCATAAATAGGTTTCTGGCGAAGAGAGAGAGGGAGCTCATTCCAAGTCGATGGACCCGAAATAGAGAAAGAGCGGCAGCCAACGGTCCAATTCGTTGAATCTAGGTGTTCGTAGGCACATGAATATATGTATATGATTATGTCAGCAGTGTGATATGAATGTGTCAGCAGTGTGGTATGAATGTGTAATATGAATGTGTCAGCGGTGTAATATAAATGTGTCGGCAGTGTGATGCGAATGTGTCTTCAGTGTGATATGAATGTGTCTTCAGTGTGATATGAATGTGTCAGCAGTGTGATATGAATGTGTCAGCAGTGTGATATGAATGTGTCAGCATTGTGATAGGAATGTGCCGGCGATGTGCTATGAATGTGTCAGCGGTGTGATATGAATGTGTCAGAAGTGTGGTATGAATGTGTCAGCAGTGTGATATGAATGTGTCAGCATTGTGATATGAATGTGTCAGCAGTGTGATATGAATGTGTCAGAATTGTGATATGAATGTGTCGGCAGGGTGATATGAATGTGTCAGCGGTGTGGTATGAATGTGTCAGCGGTGTGGTATGAATGTGTCCGTAGTGTGATATGAATGTGTCAGTGGTGTCACACTGCCCTTTCTTCTATCAGTTGCAGGTATAATTTTCAAGTACTCTCGCCAGTCCAAGTAGTAATTCTCCGAGTTCAGAGTTGTGTTTTCATTACAATCATGCAGAAAACAAAAAAAAATGCTGTCCATGTTTCCAGAACATTCGCCTCTAACGCAAGCAACTTCAATCTAACCTTTCCAAACACATAACAACGCTGTCATGTAAACCTTGCCAATTGGCTAACAGAAACATATATATCTTTCTAACCAAACTTCGGGCCTCGACCGCCAAAAAGAAAGAAAGAAAGAAAAGAAAAAGACCCAAAGGATAGAGAAGTGAAAGGGGGTTTATGCACCACAAGTAGTACCCCCTTCCCCACCACCACCTCCCCACTCCACCCGTTTTCCCCTGGGAGCGGGGATTAGGATAGTACCGACAGTGCAGACAGACAAGACAAGACAAGACAAGACAAGACAAGACAAGACGTGACTGCGCATTGCCTGAAGAGCCAGAAGACAGAGCTGCTGGCCGCGGAGACGTCAGCACAAGGATGGTGCAGGGACCAGGAAGAGGCAGCACAGAACAGGAACATGGGTCAGTCTTGCCCGCGTGTGTGCCCAGAGGTCAACCAGGAAAGGAAAGGAACGAAGAAAAAAAGAAAACAACTCCAGGAAAGTTTTGCTGGGAAAATAGTATTGAACGTGTGTACGTGTGTGTGTGTGGTGTGTGTGTGTGTGTGTGTGTGTGTGTGTGTGTGTGTGTGTGTGTATCTGTGTGTGTGTGTGTGTGTGTGTGTGTGTGTGTGTGTGTGTGTTTGTGTGTGTGTGTGTGAATGTGTGTGTGTGTGCGTGTGTGTGCGTGTGGGGGTGGTGGGGTGGGGGTGGGAAGGGAAGAGTGTGTGAGGGGGAGTGTGTGTGTGTGCGTATATATATATATATGTATATATATAATATATATATATATATATATATATATATATATATATAATATATATATATATATATATATATATATAATATATATATATATATATATATATATATATATGTGTGTGTGTGTGTGTGTGTGTGTGTGTGTGTGTGTGTGTGTGTGTGTGTGTGTGTGTATGCGTTGCGTGCATACATACGTATGTGCAGGATATATTTTAGGCTGACCTGCTTTGTAAGCCTGAAAAAGTTGTTTAAAATTTAAGTTGCTAAGAAAAACAAGGTGTTTTTTTAAAACCCTTCTCATTATCATTTTTAACATAAGAACAAAAAACACACAACTAGAATGGTCACGAAATCTAAAGATGATAATCTGCTTTCGATGACATATCTGGCACACTCATTTGTAATTCCAATCTAGCTTCGAATCTTCGTGTGACTCGATTCAGCATCATCATTCCTTTTTCCTTTTATAGCACTGAGAATGAGCATTCCAGATTGAGCATTCCTGATCTCATTCCACACAGTTCCTTGTGATATTATCGCGTGTGATTTGCATCGGGATCCTGTCACATATTGGGAGGGCAAAACAGCCCAGTGGTCTGAGCGTTGTGTTCCTGATCTCACTGTATCGGGGGTTGCCGGCCTGAATCTCTGCTTAGATGCTTTTAGAAAGAAGATTTTCCCCCTTAGAATTCATATTTCCACCCCCAACCCACCCTCTCCGTTGAAATACCAGTATGAATAGCATCCCCACATTCTGAAAAAAGAACATATCTGTGTTAGGAATTTCCTCTTTTCTATCCGACTCTTAGTTTTTGCTTTGTTCCTTTTTTTTCCCTGTTACTTCCTGTTTGTCATTTGTGTTGCTTTTGATCCTTTTTTTCAGTTTTTTTCTCGGAAAGACTTAAATATATCTCCCATGCAGAAGTTGGATGTGCTGGGCCTGAATTGTCAGGTGCTTTACAGCAGCTTATATGACAGACAACAATAGTTGCTGTTTGAGCGTTCGACGACGAAGAAGAAGAAGAGTGTTTGTGCTCGTTGCATTCCTCAGAAAATCATTTGAGCAAGGTTATAAACCCAGATCCCGAGTGTAGACGCACGCACATTATCTTCTGCTTGCGTTCACACTCCTCTATCCAGAGGAGTAGGCCAGGTGTGGCTGGGGAGGGGAGGGGTGTGAATGATTCAAACATTCCTTCTTCTTCATCTTCTTCTTCGTCGAACGCTCAGACAGCAACTAGTGTTGTCTGTTATATTTTATTTTATTATTTTTTTTATACTATTTTAAGTCACGAGATTTCTCTGCGTGAAATTCGGGCTGCTCTCCCCGGGAAGAGCGCGTCGCCACAAGAGCAGCGCCACCCTTTTTTTCTGCAACTGTATTTGTTTCCCTATCAGAGTGGCTTTTTTCTAAGAATTTTGCCAGGGACAACACTCTTGTTGCCGTGGGTTCTTTTATGTGCGCTGAAAATTTTGTGTACCACACGGGACCTCGGTTTATCGTCTCATCCGAAAGACTAGCGCCCAGACCACCACTCATGGTCTAATGGATGGAGGAAAAATTTCGGGGCCCAAACGGGATACGAACCACGCACACACCCGACCCGGACCTTTCGCATTCTAGACAGGCGCGTTACCTCTAGACCACCGATCCACTATATCAGCGGAAATGCATCACGCTGCCGTTAAAGGTTAGAGTACGCATAGCCAAACTTCTGTTTTTTATAATAACACTGGTTATGCCTGGATAAGAATAGTTTCCCAAGTAAATCTAAAGAATGTATGTTATGTAAAGGAAAATCTGTAAAACAGCGATCATATATGTGTCACCATTTACAAGTTTTAGTTGCTTTGACAAATATAAATCAAGCAAACATTTCAACGGGATTGCTTCTACGAGGTTAGTTAGTTTGTAATTTTGTTAGGTTTACAATTGGTGCTCTTTTAATGTGTGGAATAACTATAAACATTAACTTGTAACTGTTGATCAATGATAGCGCTCACTGTACCACTTTTGCTGAAAAGTATCGGTCACTGTGGTTTCAGAAAAAAATAAACAGCCATTTATTGCAGAGATTTCTTCACCTATCATGTTTTTTGTCATCTATTCTTATTCAGAAACCAATCAGTTTCCAGCTTGAAAATCGAAATCAACTGCATCAGGAAGATTGGCATTGACAGATTACCGCAGGAAAGTTGAACATAACAGATCACTTCATGAAAATTAAAATTTCGCACATGGTTTTCTCTAATAATGTAAAAAATACAAGATAGTATCCAGAAAGTCGAAATCAGCAAAATCGTTTTAGGAAGGTTGAAATTAACAAATTACTGTAGGAAGTTAGCAAGTAAAAAGACGTGCTTATTAAATCCATGCCACAGTGATTTTTTTACCCTGTTACCTTCTCCCCTCCCCTCCCCTATCCCGTAGTCCTTTGGACCATGGGGGCACTAATGAAGATTTTGCAACCAGCTCCCTGCAATCACTGCTACCTTCACTGTTCACTGTTCACTGGTCCCGTAACCCGCCAGGGTCGTAGGGGCGCTGCATGGTGGACGAACGGTGGACCAGCTGGCTCCACTTAGCACGGTCGTGGCGAGTGCCTGGGTGACACTGAAGTCCTCCCCTGTCCAATCACGGATGTCGTCGGCCCACTTTCTCCTCTGTCTGCCCCGTCTTCTCTTCCCCTGGACTGTTCCTAACAGGATGGTCTTTGCAAGTCCTTCTGAGCGTGTTACGTGCCCATACCATCTGAGTTTCCTCTTTTTCGCCGTGGTCAGTAGGTCTTCATAGTCCCGCACCTGTTGAGTGATCATTCTGCGGACTTCATTGTTGGTGACATGGTCCTTGTATGAGATGCCAAGGAGCCTTCTGAGGCATCTCATTTCTACTGCTTGGATTCTCCTTTGTAGGTCTGCGTTCAGTGTCCATGCCTCACATGCGTAAAGCATGATTGAGGTGACTAGCGCGTTTAGTAACTTTACCTTGGTTCCGAGAGGGATGTTTCTGTCTCTCCATATGGTCTTCAGTCTTGCCATTGCTGCTGCTACTTTAATGGTGGGCAAATGGTCGATAGCATACGCAAACATCTCACTATTGGTGAACCTCGGAGCACTAGCAGAGAAACGAAGAAAGCTATCTTACCCTATCTTGAGTAAGTCCTAAATCTGTCAGTTTGCCAAGTTACAGTAAGATATCCTCTCCTAACGCAAGCCCAGACAGGCGATTTTTCTACATCACTATCTCCTAGTGGAAAAGCTACCGCTGGACATCAGAGACTGTCATCAGGAGCAGAATGGAGCTGCGTGATCATGCTGCCTGTATCAGGAAGTCTGGTCCCCTGTATATCTATTTCTTAGAGAGATGGATGGTAAAGTCTGCCAGAATTTGGAACTTTTGTAGTAGAAGGTTCCATAATGAAGATGATCAGATTTGGAGCAACTATTGTATTGCATTTTGTTTTGTTGTATTGCATTGTGTGGCGGATTTTTTTTTCATTTTATTGAATTATCTTTTAACTGCTTTTATTTTTGGACGATATTGGAATAAAATACTCTTGTGCTTTTTACATCCAATCCCCATGTGCATGCGGTTTTCTAAATGTTGTCATCCGTTCCCACTGGTACACAATGGCCTTTACTTTCCAAAGATAAAACGTATTTTAACGTATGTGCCAAATATTCTGCGTGCGTTCGCACACGGAACATCGGTTTATAGTCTTATCGAAAGGATATGTAACGATGCGTCGTATTCTGTTGTGATGTGTTGTGTTGTATTGTATATATTGCATTGCTTTGCATTAATTAGTATCGTATTGTATTGTATTGCATTGTCTTGTATTGCATTATTCATTCATCTCAGATTTCTGTGCTTCAAATTCCTTCTGCTTTCTGTAGAGATATCAAACATATGTCGTGACTAGAGCAGTGCAGCACCCCCCCTCCCCCTCCTGCCCCCGGCCCTACCCCTGCATTGAAACCGCATTTGCATGAGAATAGGTACTTTCCCTATGGGAGCAGGCTGCTATGTTCCAAATAGCCTGTGTACTTGTGGGTTCTTTTGTGAACGCTGTGTTACACACGGCATTCCCATTTTACGTCTCATCGGAAAGATGGGCACTAAGATTACTAATTCAGTTCAATTTAATTCAATTCTTTTAATTCATTTACCTCGAGGATAGCAAAGTAGCCCTCGTAGTTTTTTGTTTGTTTGGGGTTGTTGGGTTTTTTTTGGTTTTTTTTTTACATTCAACACTCTTTGTGCATGCGGTTTTGTAAAGTTTGCCATCCGCTCTTCCACATGATGTACTGGATTGAAAAAGACAAACTACAAAATAACCCAAACATCCCAGCTGTGAACCAACAAGATATCGCTTTCAAGATGTATGTGTAGCAAGAGAACCAATAATCCGCCAAAACTAATTTGAATTTGGACTCAAATTAATCCATAGCCGTTTCGCTGTAGTATTAGCTGTAATGTTATGTCACCGTCGTCGAATGCGCGTGGGCTGTAAAATAAGAAATGCTCTTATGTCCATGCCATGAATTAGATATGCGGCCTCTAGCTTAGAAGTCTGGCTTGATCTACGCACTTAATTTGCTAAGAATCGTGAACGAGTTTGCTGTTTTATTTTCCTTACTCTATTCATTTTCGTTCTGTTGTCCTTGACCTTCATCTGAGACTATAAGCTGAGGTCTTGTGTGCGAACGGACGCAGAAGATTTTGCACACACGTTAAAACCCGTTTCACTTTTCGAAAGAGTAGGCCTGAGCTAACGAATGCTGTTAGGAATGGATGATAAAATGAAAAGCATGTTAGACACTATTCCCGAAGTCGGAGTACAACTATCTAGCTATCTTAATGGTGAGCAAAGGGTTGCACACGTAAATAGTCACCATTGGTAAACCCAGAAGAAGAAGAAAAAAGAACGATGTGTTTTCTTAGTTTATTTTATGCAGTTCATTCATGTTGTGTTATCTTGATTTTGTTTTTTATTTCGTTTTATTTTGGTTTACTTTATTGTCTGCTATTCCTTCCTCTGTGACTTCCACTGTCATCCCTGATACTGATCGTGTCTCGTACATATCCAGACAGGGCTTGGTTTCTTGTAGTTGATCTTTTCTGTTTGCTCTTGTATACATTTCCTGTCTGTATCTTTTTTTTCCATTTTTGCTCACCTACTTCCATTAGTTCTCTGTGGCTATATGCCATCCACGGAACGTCCTACGGATGACAACACAAACCATGTTTCCTAATCAGATCGATTGCTCGTTTATCTTGAAACTGATTTCTATTGCCAACTATCCTTCCTCAATGGTAAATCAAGTCCCTCACTAGCACTGTAATGAAATATCGAAAAAAGGGGTTAAGTTGGTGTGGCTCTCTCTCTCTCTCTCTCTCTCTCTCTCTCTCTCTCTCCTCTCTCTCTCTCTCTCTCTCTCTCTCTCTCTCTCTCTCTCTCTCCTCTCTCTCTCCTACCCTCTCTCTATCCTCTCTCTCTCTCTCTCTCTCTCTCTCTCTCTCTCTCTCTTTCTGTCTCTCTTGCTCTCTTGCTCTCTCGCTCTCTCTCTATCCCTTTTTCTGTCTCTCTCGCTCTCTCTCTCTGATTTTATCCAGACATAAGGAAGGTACACTTAGATCAAAATAGTGAATTGTGTTTGATACATATGTATTTTTATGTATTTGTGCATTGTTTTCATTATTTTTCTCACTGAAAGTGAGCTTGGTATTGTGTATGTTATCCGATTTTTGCCCACTCTGTGGCATTGTCAATTTCTTCTATGCCAACCATGTATTATGGCCTAAGGCTGAGATATATTAAATTTCTGAGTTCTCTCTCTCTCTCTCTCTCTCTCTCTCTCTCCGTCTTGTCTGATAGTGATCTGGGTTCCAATGCTTCTTCCTAGTCAGTGTCAAATTCGTCTGGGTTGGGTCCGTTATCAGATTTGGATGTCAGCTGTACAGACCTGCACGTCACCTCATCATGCCTTCCTAAAGCTGGCTGGACATTAACGTGATAGTCTAGTTTCAAACTCATCACACTTTTTACTTCTTTACACACAAATCAATCAAAGATGTGGCTTAAATGTATAAATATGTATAACTAGTCATACTAACAGGCCGTAGGCATCCCCACTGGGGACGTTGTGGTATATAAACATGTTACATGGATTGTGGTTGATCTGAAGGCTGAAGAAAGAGCTGAAGTTTTCAGGAGAGTTCCCCTGGGTATGGGTATCCACATCATGGTTCAGGTCAATGGAAACAAGGAAATGATTGTGTTTTTGTCTTTGTATTGATTGTAACATCTTACAACAGTCATTATGTTTTTCCTTTCAGACTGAAGTTATTTATTGCATCCTATTCTTTTTGCTCTACTATTTTCAGGTCGCAGAAAGGAATGAACGCATGTGTATTAAGGTCTAAAGAATCAGCAAGCAGATTTTTGTTGTTAGTTATGCAAACCTGCCTTTACACTGTTATTATTTATAGAACTTTTTGCAATGAAAACAGTAATACTTGGTTTAAACGATGTTCATCTTGAACTCTGATTCTTATCAATGTACAAACTCTTCTGAAGTTATTTCCCTCATTCTTTCGATTGACTCTCACGACAAGCAAACATGACAAGACGAAACGGGTCACGTTCATTCGAATCATTTTTTCCTTTACACAATCTGATCCTATTTGTCTACGTTCAATCTCTCTTGTTCCAAGCAGCCCAACAAAGGAATTCAAACACAACTGCCCAGGAGTTTAGTCTCCTCACCAGATGTGCTTGGTACATGCAATGCCAGACTTCCTGGCTTCAGGCATGCTGCAATGTTGAAACAGCGTGCTGCTTGCAATGGGACAGAACTTGTTGGTAATCCTGGTCTGATGCTAGATATACTTCTCACAGGAGGTGCGGGAGGTTTAAGGGGGTGGGAGTGGTTGAGCCATCACGCTTGTCAGAGGGCTGGTACCCGAGTATTCTGACTGCTAGCATTTTCAGGTCAGATAGGTCAGCCCCACCCCTCCTTTTTTAAATTTTTTACAGACTTTCACAGTGTCTGCACTGCAGCAATTTTATGTCACTTTGTAGCTGGATATAACTGTATAACAGATTGAACTGCCTGGAAGATAAACCATCAGATTGGATATAGGGGAAAATGGAATAGCGTAGGCATCACATTGGATATAAAGGTACATGAGATGGAAAGCTGCTGTTAAAGAACCGAATTAGATATAATAATGATGATAATAATAATAATAATATTAATAATAATAATAATAATAATAATAATAATAATAATAATAATAATAATAATAATAATAATAATAATAATGATAATAATAATGATAATAATACATGGAATTTATACAGCGCTATATCTTGCAAAAAAACAAATCAAAGCGCTCTCATTCATCCTAGTCTTTCAATGCAGCCAGTTACAATTAGTAGATTTTTACAAATTCAAATGTAAACACACACACGCGCACAATAACAGTTTTTTACAAATACAAATGTAAAAACACACGGGCGCACGCACGCGCCCACACACACACACACACACACACACACAAAGGTTGTACACTCGGGCAGGCTGATGGGTGGGAGTGGAGATGGTTATTGAGGGCAGGGCAGAAATGAGATGAAACAAGTGGGGAGAATCTTAGGTTTGAAATAAATGCGTCTTTAGGCTGGACTTAAAAGCATCATAAGTAGACTTTTGACGAAGGGAGAGAGGGAGGTCATTCCAGATCACTGGACCAGAAACAGAGAAAGAGCGACGGCCAACAGTGGACTGGTTGAATCTAGGTATTCTTAAGCACAAGGTATCTGCAGCAGAGCGGAGGGAACGAGAAGGAGTGTACAAGTGAAGACATTCACAGAGGTAGGAAGGTGCTGTTTGGTGGAGACTTTTGTAACAGAGGGTACAGATCTTATAGTTTACCCTCTGTGGCACAGGCAGCCAGTGGAGAGATCGCAAGAGAGGAGTAATGTGCTCAGATTTTTTCTTTCTGAGGACTATTCGAGCTGCAGAGTTTTGTATACGTTGAAGAGAGTGTATATATGATGCTGGCAGACCAGCCAGAAGAGAATTGCAATAGTCCAGACGTGAAAGAATGAGAGATGTGACTAGTTTGGATGTTGCATCAGTGGACAGATACTTTCGAACTGCACTAATGCGCCGTAATTGATAGTAGCACGACTGGCAGGTTTGGGTGATGAATTTTTGCATGGAGAGCGTGTTATCGATAACTACCCCTAGATATTTCACTGCAGTGGATAGAGGGACAGACGTATTGCCGATTTCTATTGAAGCTGTTGTTATGGAAGAGAGTTTGTGTTTGGTCCCTATAAGCATGGCTTCGATTTTATCTGCATTTAGTTGTAACTTGTTCTCTATCATCCAATTTTGGATATCTTGAAGGCAGCAGGACATATTTGTCAAGAGAGAAGGCAGATTTTCAGAAGTTTCACTGCTAAGAATCTGAGAGTCGTCTGCATAAAAATGATGGCTGATTTGATGACGGTTTATTATATGTGAAAGTGGGGCAGTGTAGAGAGTGAAAAGAACAGGGCCGAGAACTGACCCCTGTGGATCTCCACATTCCAGTTTGGCAGGTGCTGATTGAATCTTATTTACTGTAACTGTGTGGGATCGGTCTGTAAGGTATGAACTGAACCAGGTGAGGGCTGTGTCTTTAATACCAAACGTGTTTTGGAGACGGTAGAGAAGAATTGAGTGGTCTATAGTGTCAAAGGCTGCAGACAAATCGAGGAGAGTGAGAAGGGATACTTTTCCTGAGTCAGAAGCGTGCAAAAGCGTGTTTAAGGTGTGGACTAGGGTGGTCTCGGTGCTGTGGTTGGCACGATAGGCAGAATGAAAAGGGGGGAGGAGATTGTTGGAGTGAAGATGGCTATTGAGTTGTTTCAGAACAACCTTTTCAAGGACTTTAGAGATAAAAGGTAGGTTAGAAACAGGCCTGTAATTCTTCAGAATGTTAGGGTCGAGGTCGTGCTTTTTGAGTAGAGGTGTAACTATAGCAGTTTTGAGAGCTGATGGAAAAATTCCCGAGAGAAGAGATGAGTTTACTATTTTCGTGATAGTGGGTATGAGCTGTGGAATGGACTGAGTGAGAAGAGAAGCAGGTATAGGATCGAGATCACATGATTTTATTGTCATTACTTTCAGAATTGTCTTGATATAAGGGTGCAAGGGGCAGAATAGCCTAGAACTTAAACCATCTCTAAGAAAGACATTGTCATTACAGCAAGACATGGTCATTAAAGCTAGACAAAATCTATTAAACAAGATATGATAATAAAAGTAATACTTGATGATAATCTGAGGGCTCAATGTGGTTGATGCCCAATTTTTTTTGTTTAATTAAGAATGTGGATCTGAAGATAGCATCTGTTGCATCTCCATCCCTCTGCAGGTCTTTCAGATGGAATTAGAAATTGAGGTTCAGTGTGCAGATGCGTCGCGTAACATTGTGCGTGCGTGCGTGCGTGCGTGTGTAAGTGTGTGCATGTTGACAAATAGCACGCTGTCTTTGTAAAACTGTAAATCAACTTTGGCCAATGGTATGGACGACACGAACGCGCTCAACATGCAAACTGCAAGCAGGAGAAAACCAGAAGTCTACTGATGAAAACGTGCCTAGAAACATTGACTGGAAGATGAAGTACAGCGCCCCAATATCTCCATAAAGAGTTCAGGAAGATTTTTAGTCAGGATAAATCAATAAATGAATAATTGAACATTTTTCAATGGAAAATTATTTCAGAACATATTTGACAAGTAAACAAACAAACAAAAATTCCACATGTATAAAGCAAGCAAATAAAACCCTAAGCAATACAACAAGAAAACCAGAACGACAACCCCAACATTGGAAAGCACGCTCAATGACGGAAATGAACTCTGTAACTAAAGACATTTGAAACTTTCCAACAACACCTTTAAAAAAAAACACACGGAAATGAACTCTGTAACTAAAGACATCTGAAACTTTCCAACAACACCTTAAAAAAACAAACACGGAAATGAACTCTGTAACTAAAGACATCTGAAATTTTCCAACAACAATTTAAAAACAACAACAACAACCACACACTCAAACAAAGGAAGGGCGAGAAACCTGCAACTGGATGTTGGTCTTACACACAGAACAGCGCACTGCACTACTGTTCAGGTCTGCAGTGATTCGGCGAGGAAAGGATGGTGCTAAATCTGGTAGCGGCAGCGGCTCCCATTGCTTTCTCCCGTATGTCATGTCCCGTGTGAAGGCGGTGACACTGGCAGTGACAGTCTGTCCCGGGGGTCTGTCCGTGGCCTTTATCCGAGCTGACTGCTGACTGCATTGTCCGCCACAGGCAACCGTCACGAACAGGGCTGATGCCCTGATTACAGTCGGACAGATACCCTGATTACAGTCAGACAGATAACAGATTCTATCTAGGTGGGGTGTTGTTTTTTTCTGTTGCTTTTGCTGTTTATTTTTGTGTCTGTTTTCAGTTCATGCTTGTGGAAACAGACACGTAAACCGCATTTCAGTACTAGTCAATGTAATGCAAGCATAGTTAGACTTCTACACGTGTGCGTGCACACACGCAAACACACAAGCACACACACACACACACACACACACACACACACACTCACACTCACACATACACACACAGCGTGCGCACACACACTAACACATGTGTGGGAAAACACAAGTTGATAACATTGCTATAGAAAGCCGAAGTGTATCACATCACTTCAAGGAAGATTTGAACACAGCTTGCCTCAAGAAAATTTCTGGCAACAGATGGTGCTCGTTAGATTCTTTCAAAAGTATTTTTCCATCACTCTGTGTTCATGTGATCTAAATACATCCAGGCATGCATCTTACTGTATTCGTGTTCTAAACAGAAAACAGAAACAATTCCCCTATGAATTCTGCCCCAGTTCTTCTAGAAATGAGCTTGTTTCATCAGCACCCTCCTCACTCAACTCTTTCTGTAATACATCCAGAAGCAACAGTCCCCAGACCATTAATCACAGAAGCCTCTTGTTACTGCGGGATCACGTTGATAGTATTATTGTATGGTGTCTGTTTTGAGCCAGCTTATCTTGTACATCATAAACTAAGCCTTCTACTAATGATAGTGACAAACCTGTTCATTAATCAACCTGAGAGCTCTTTATAAACGAGTAAATATCAGGATTAGTAATATAATATGAGTTATAATTAATCCTTAGATATATGGAGACTGGGGCACAAGCTTCCGTTTTCAAACAAATGGATTCCCTCGTGAGGATACCAGGGACCTATCAGTATAAATAGCATCCCCACATTCTGGAAATTCTGTGCTAGAAATTCCCTCTTTTCTATCCGTCTCTTTGTTTCTGCCTTGTTCTTTAGTGAGATTCTTGTGTATGTGACCCTTTTTGCCCACAATTAAGGTAGCCACATTGTGACTTCGGGAATGTGATGGCTTTGATTTCATTATCTGATGTATTTAACTGCGATAGCAGCAACACACCAGGCTATTCTGGTTTGCATTGCTTTTCTGTTTCACAGGAGTTTATAAGCAATGTTATATCTGAGTAAATACATATGATTTAGATGGCTAGCAAGTATCTATCGTCTTTGAGAGATTAAAACAAACACACATACCATTGTCTTTCTCGTTGTTATTTCCAAACTGACAACAACGTTTCTCATCGTGTAGTTTCGGATTGTTCGTCTTGCAATAATAACAGTGCTGCTTCCTGTATTAGTCCTATCCATAGCGCCCACTAAGTCTGGCTTTCTTCTTTTACGATCTCTGTGTTCTCCAGTATCACAGATTTTCTAATGAACACTCAGACGCCATCTCTTTACCAGCACTCAGCCTCCTGCTGATTATTCTGGCATCCAGACAGAGTAAATGGATTTTGATTGATCATGGGGCTCAACAAAAGGAAACATTTTTATTCTCAGACTTGTGTCTTTGGCATGGTTTCCCTTAAAGAAGACAAGTTACGAAGGCCTGGGTTCTAAGACATACATTCGGAGAGTTTGTTTATTGTACAGATGTGTACAGAATTCGTCTTGCGTACACCTTAAAACCAGTTCCACATTTTGGAACATTAGGCTATCTGCACCGTTGGAACGAATGACAAAATTTACAAAGCCGCATGCACATGAGGACTGGATGTAAAAAGCACATGTATGCTATTTTCTGTTATCCTCGAAATAAACGAATAAAATGAAAAACATCAACAAAAAAATGAAACCTTCAATTTCATTTCAAGTTAATATTTTCTAATTAACTTTATCAAATTATTCTTTAGCAAATCTAATCAAAAATAATTTATAAACGAAGTTTAGAGAAGAATACAGTTTTTCTCTTTGACAAAATTGTAAAAAGGCACTACATTGTTTGATTGCTAATTTAACAGCCATTTTTCAATTAAAACGGTAATACCTGCTTTATCAGGTTTCTGTTTTGAAGAATCTCAAAAGTTTCCAAACAGGAAATCTTTATACACTGACTATTTCATTATCAAATAACTGAAGTATCTCACAGTCACCAAGTAACCATCACAAAAGAGAACATGTCATTTCTAGTCAAACCATGCACATGTCTTTTATCTTCTTGATATATCATGGCCTTCCCCATGACCTGTTTCCGTCTATCAGACTTCCTTCCTTCCTTCCTTCCTTGTAGCTCTCCATAACCAGGATTCAGACCTAGCCTTCTTATGATTTTGTCTTGTTGCCGAATGTTTCTTTTTTTCTTTATTGAATGCTAAAACTCCTTGCTGCAGGAATATTACTTTGTTGAATGATCGTGCCATGTGCTACAGACGAAAGCTTTCAGCGTTGCTGGTGTGTTATATATAGGCATAATTTCCCCAGGGAAAAGGGATAGGGGCAAGGGTGAACAATCAGTGTTGTCAGTAGGGGCTGATCATGACCGGGTCTGGCAGATGACGGCTCCATTCCAAACTAGTCAGGCTCTGGCAGTGTTTCGGCAGTGTGCGAATTGTAGTGAGCTTGCTTGACCTCTTAGCTTGTTGTAGGGGATGTATGACAGATGCCAGAGCTGAGCGGATAATATCCTCGAACTTCCATTCCCTTGGATCCTTGAAGTCCTGGGTTCGAATCTAAGCACCAGTGTCTGGTGAATTAAGGGGGGGGGGGGGGATAGCAGCGTCTGGTGAATTAAGGGGGGGGGGATAGCAGTGTCTGGTGAATTAAGGGGGAGGGGTGGGGGGATAGCAGCGTCTGGTGAATTAAGGGGGGGGGATAGCAGTGTCTGGTGAATTAAGGGGGGGGGATAGCAGTGTCTGGTGAATTAAGGGGGGGGATAGCAGGCGTCTGGTGAATTAAGGGGGGGGGATAGCAGTGTCTGGTGAATTAAGGGGGGGGGATAGCAGCGTCCTGGTGAATAAGGGGAGGGGGATAGCAGCGTCTGGTGATTTAAGGGGGAGGGGTGGGGGGATAGCAGCGTCTGGTGAATTAAGGGGGGGGGATAGCAGTGTCTGGTGAATTAAGGGGGAGGGGTGGGGGGATAGCAGCAGTGTCTGGTGAATTAAGGGGGGGGGGATAGCAGCGTCTGGTGAATTAAGGGGGAGGGGATAGCAGCGTCTGGTGATTTAAGGGGGAGGGGTGGGGGGATAGCAGCGTCCTGGTGAATTAAGGGGGGGGGATAGCAGCGTCTGGTGAATTAAGGGAGGGGGATAGCAGCGTCTGGTGAATTAAGGGGGGGGGATAGCAGCGTCTGGTGAATTAAGGGAGGGGGATAGCAGCGTCTGGTAAATTAAGGGGAGGGGATAGCAGTGTCTGGTGAATTAAGGGGAGGGGGATAGCAGCGTCTGGTAAATTAAGGGGAGGGGGATAGCAGCGTCTGGTAAATTAAGGGGAGGGGGATAGCAGCGTCTGGTGAATTAAGGGGGAGGGGTTGGGAGTGACAATCTCTAAGGTGTGCTTAAAGCGCCGACCATTTCAAAGCCTTAATTACCTGTGTAAGTATAAACATGCAAAAGATAAAAAATGCACGCTTAAAATCAGGTAATCCATGTCAGCATTCGTGGGTTATGGAATTATAAATATATCAAGTATGCTGACGTCATTTGAGAAGGACAAATTAATATCAGTAAGTCTCATATGTTGGCATCGCAGAGCATAGTGTTAGCCGCCGCACCCAGTGATGGAAACATGATTCTCCTTCTCCATTCGCTCCAGTCTTCGCTGGCCCTGCTGATTTTAATGGATTCTTCATGCCACGGGATTTGGTGATGTGGGCAATGAGAGGAGCTGGTAGTCTGCTTGTGTTTGTTTTCTGTTTCTTTCGGCCTTGGCTTGAGATGTGAGGTCAGTCAACTGCCGCTGTAGCTGGGGACGCGGCAGGATGTGACAGGGCGGTCATAACTGCCTCCCATGTGGAACGAGCAATAGCTGTGTTTCTAAATCAGGAGACACCAGCAAATTATACGAGGGTCTGTTTGCTTGGCTGGTAGTTTTGACCTCATCATTCTTAAGCATAAGCCGTGAAATGTAGAATTTAAAGAGCCTGTGTTTTGAGACTATAATATCCGATTGTGTTTCTGACGTTGCTGTATAGATGGGAGCTAATCTATTGAAAAGATGACTGGCTCTAATACAGGCCATTGAGGAACATATTACAAACAACTCAACATCATTGTCTTTAAAAAAACAAACTAATCTGTCTCCTGTATTTAAAAATGATGTAATCATTGTTGAGTATCTAACCTACCATGCATCGCCAGTCTATCTAGACGGCAGAGTATCGAAACATGCAGGCCTACCATGCATCGCCAGTGATCATAGAAGTATGTTACGGTCAAATGCCTCGGCAAAGTCAACGAAACCTGCTCCAGTTAATAGATCGCTGTTAACATTGTGGAGCCACTGCTAAGAGAATACTATGTGCTGTATGACATGAATGGTTTTCTCTAAAGCCACTTTGATTAGGACGGAACAAGTTATGATTTGTAAAGTGTAACAAAACCTGCTTGAGGTCTTTACAAATTCGATGAATGATAACATGTTTCAATACAGAGATTATAGATTAGGTGGAGATAAAACTCTGTCAGAATTGTAGTGTACATCGGACTGGGCCACACAATACATAAGGTGTGATGTTTTAGAACAAAATTGATATTACTATATTACTTAAAACCCATCCATCTGAAAACAACAATATTTTTTTTCTTATTTTGTTAATAGTATGGAAACATATTTGAACAAATTGTATGTGTCACTTTGTGTTCTGAGAACTTTGGAGGTTTGTTAGTCCTTTCACAAACAAACTTCACTCCTAGACTTGTATACATAGGATATTCATATGTAAAGTGAACTTCACCTTCAGAGAGAGAGAGAGAGAGAGAGAGAGAGAGATAGAGGGGGGTGGGGGGGGGGAGTGCTATTTTATATTTTCGAGGATGATGAGATAAGCACTCTGTGCTTTTTTACATCCAGTCCCAGTGCGCATACAGCCTTACCAGTTACCACCAGCCCGGAATGGTCCACTTTTTTAAAAGGCGGAACAGCAATTGTTAACGTGTGCACTAGATGTTCCGAGTGCACATGCAACCCTGGCTTACTTTCTATTATTTCCTACCTGACACTTTCCCCTCATATCTGTCCCTACTTTTCAACAGCATCCTTCACCTCCTAAATGTGTTCGCGAGTGTGTGTGCCTGTGTGTGTGCGTGCGTGCGCGTGCGCGCGCGCGCATAAATTTGAAATCTGTTATTCATGATATTTGAGGAAAGTTTGCATGCGTGTGAATGATTTGAGTGCAAGCGCTTCGATTTGTTTGTTTTACAAGATTCAGCGCTATATAAATTCCATATAGTATTATTGTTATATCATCATCATCATCATCATCATCATTACTTTCAGCGGAGTGAAGTCGGCACTGATATTAACTCCACGGGGGAAAAATCCCTTTGAACAAGCATCTCCGTGGTGGTTTTGAACCTGGGCTCAAACCCGGGCCGCCAGATCGCAAAGCGCAATACTCTAACCACCAGGCTATCCTGCTCGCCCTCAAAACAGAGAAAGGAGGAAGATAGACGGGCAGGGGGGGGGGGGGGGGGGGGGGGGGGTGATGGCATGCTCTGTGTGAAGGCGGTGAAACTGACAGTGACAGTCTGTCTCTGGGGTCTGTCCGTGGCCTTTTTTCCGAGCTGACTGCTGACTGCCTTGTCCGCCACAGGCAACCGTCATGACCAGGCATCACTCGCTGCCTACAGTCAGACCTTAGGGGGTTTCTGTCTTTTTTGGTTTGTTTTTGGTTTGTGGTTTGGTTTGTCCTGTATCTGTTTTCATTTGTTTACAGGTGAAGAATAATTATTATGCGGTGTACGAGTGTGTGTGTGGTGTGTGGGTGTGTGTGGTGTGTGTGTGTGTGTGTGTGTGTGTGTGTGTGTGTGTGTGTGTGTGTGTTGTGTGTGGTGTGTGTGTGTGTATGTGTGTGTGTGTGTGTGTGTGTGTGTGTGTGTGTGTTTTTGGTGTGTGTGTGAACAGCCCGGATATGGTCGGTGGGGCTATAGAAAACAAGACTGGATTTGGTGTGTGTGCGTATGTGTGTGTGTGTGTGTGTGTGTGTGTGTGTGTGTGTGTGTGTGTGTTGTGTGTGTGTGTGTGTGTGTGTGTGGTGTGTGGTGCGTGCTGAGTGGTATGAGTGAGTATGTGTAGTGTGTGGTCATGTGTGAGTAGATCGATACAGAGACTGACACACACGCAGACATAAGAGAGAGAGAGAGAGAAAGAGAGAAGAGAGAGAGAGAGAAGAGAGAGAGAGAGAGAGAGGAGAGAGAGAGAGAGAGAGAGAGAGAGAGAGAGAGAGAGAGAGAGAGAGAGAGAGAGAGAGAGAGAGAGAGAACAACCAAACTACCACAGAAGCAGTTCATTTTCATTTTTTTACTTTCTTCGGATTTCCATCCTACAGCACTACACATCACAGCCACGAACAAAACGAAATACAAAGATGGTGTTCCACTTGTGATCATAGACCACACAGACCTTTGATTTATCTGCTCCTCTCTCCCCACCTCCCCTTTTATCTACGCTTTGATGCCTTTGGACCTGATTTTATGGCATCATCTCTGGAGGCCTGGCTATTGTATTTACACAATCAGATCACACTGATGTATGCAGTGCACAATATTTCATTTTGGGTAAACAGTCGTTCACATTGTTTGAATGGCTTATACGTTTTTTTGGTGGTTGGGTTTTGCGTTCAAATGCAATATGAGTAATTCTGTAATTTTCTGTATATAATTGTTGCCCTATACTTGTTTAATGTGAAGCATGATATACATATTTTCTGAGGTCGTTCTTTTGAAATATCATATTTGAAAAAAACAACTGTTTTTGAAAATAATTTCACTAGAAATTTACTGTTTCATGATTAGTTTGATAAAGCTATTTTTCTGTTTTAGAATTTTAAATCAAAGACAACTTATAGTAGACAGTTTTGGCATTTCTCTCCCATCATCAATTTTTTCATTCCATTTCTCTTTATATTGATTCCAGATGCTCTTCCTTCTTCTAAGATTTGACAGACAGAGGAATCCAGACAGCATTGTGTGTGTGTGTGCGTGTATGTGTGTACGCGTGCATGCGTGCGTGCATGCGAGCGAGTGTGTGAGTGTGTTATGAGTAGCTATGCCTTTCAAACAATGGCGGCATTAAAAACTGCCAGGTATTACTATGTGCGTTGTCTAAATGCTTTCGACATTACTGAGGCCTCTTTTGAAACACCACTTTTACAAGAAAGTTGACAAGACGTGTATATACCTTTACTACATTGCTGCTGACACAATTGTGCTTTCTTTAAACACACACGCACGCACACAACACACACACACACACACACACACACACACACACACACACACAACACACGCACGCACACACACACACACACACACATCAAAACAAACAACTTTTACCTAACACATAGAAGACCACAATAAAAGTGGATTAGAGAATCGAAATGGAAAACAGAGGCTTGCAAAATGAAAAAGCAAAAATCCCTTGCATGCAAGAGAAATCACACAAAAGTGATGTTTTAATTACCCAATAGCCAGGTTGTCAGCTCCTGTAGAATTCAAAATCAAGCGAATTCCCGAATGTCTGCATTTTTTCTCCACAACAATAGTAATTAAAACTAGTATTTGTTTTGCCACTGTCAGTGAAAACAAAGTAATCATAGGAGTGCTTGAATCAACAGGCAATAAACGTTTCGTTTTGTAATTGACTTAAGTCGATTTTTTTCAA
>CM054141.1:64630280-64635280 GCA_028751875.1 Rapana venosa
TCGAGGATGATGGAATAAGCACTCACATGCTTTTTTACATCCAGTCCCCGTGTGTACGAGGTTTTGTAAATTTTGTCATCTGTTTCCACCGCACACAATGGCCTACACACAATGTGTGTGTGTGCGTGTGTGTGCGTGTATGTGTGTGTGTTTTTGTGTATGTGTGTGTGTGTGTAGGGGTTGTGTGTGTGTGTGTGTGTTGTGTGTGTGTGTGTGTGTGTGTGTGTGTGTGTGTGTGTGTGTGTGTGTGTGTGTATGTGTGTGTGGTGTGGGTGTGGTTGTGTGTGTGTGGGTGGGTGGGTCGGGAGAGTTGGGCATGGAAGTATTTGTATCGGTGTTTTTTACGTTTGTGTGTGTATGTGTGAGTGCATGTGTGTGTGCATGTCTGTGTGCATGTGTGTGTGCGTGTGTGTGTGTCTGTATGGGTCGGGAGAGTTGGGCATGGAATTATTTGTATCGGTGTTCGGGGCGCTCTCACGCGCATGCTCACGCACGAGTGTGTGTGTGTGCCTGCGTGCGTGTGTATGTGTGTGTGTGAATGTGTGTGCGCGCTCGTGTGAGTGTGTGCGCACGCGTGCACGAACGTATGTTCGTGTGTGTGTGTGTGTGTGCGCGCTTGCTTGCTTGCTTGCGTGCGTGCATACGTGCGTGCGTGCGTGCGCGTGCACGCAAAAAAAAGGCTCGGATTGCAGAGGCTGGGTAGAACGAGTGCACTCAGATTAAAGGAGGAACCAATATGTACAACTGTCACCCCTTTGGAGATAAACCTTTTACAATATCAACAAAAGACAAAAAACCACCACCACCAACAACACCACCAACAACAAACCACACTAGTAAATAAACAAAAGCATTTAAAAAAATGGTTACAATAAATAGACATGTACTCTTCATCAGACGAAAATAAAACAACAACAAATCCGTTTGTTTAAATCGTGTTTCATCTTTTTCTGCACCATGTCATCCTATTTCTCGTGTTATGTCTTCTTTTTTTTCTTTTTTTAAACTGTATAACTTTCCTTATTGGTTAGCTTACGCCGGACGTGTGATAGCACTCTTTTCCTTCAAGGAAAAACAGACTCGCGAAACGAGGAAAAACATGCCGTTCCACTACCGCCCTGTCCTGTTCTGTCCTCTCCTCTCCTCTCCTCGCCGCTCCTCTCCTAAGGCAACTCTCCAATCAATATCTCTTTCCTTATCGTCTGCGCAGACTCCGCAAGACGAAGACGGAAGTTCCGGGCCGTGGGAAACAAAATATCGTCTGCGCCCCTCTGCAATTTCATTGACTACAATGAAAAAATCATCTTGAGAGCTTTCAGATGTGACTGTGCACATGCCCGGACGATGCTTTTCGTGCATATTTTCTCCACTCGCTTTTCTGCGGTCGTGTGCATTATTTGGATCGCTTGTTGTTGGCAAGAAGCGGTTCTGAATGCGTCAGAAAGCGAAAGATCTTCGGCCGAAAAAGCTACCATCACACTGAAAATTGGTGAGGAGAGTATTCTGTTGATTGTGTGTGTGTGTGTGTGTGTGTGTGTGTGTGTGTGTGTGTGTGTGTGTGTGTGTGTGTGTATGTAAGCAGGGGTAGGGATAGGGGTGGGGGCAGGGGTGTGGAGGAGTGGGGGGAGAGGCAGGGGGAGGAGAAGCCTTGTCACGTTTAACAACCCTTTCTTGTGCAAATGCAATCTACCAAAGCGAGCAACCCGATTACTATCGATCGCGTACGCATGGATTTTTTTTTCATTCCTCATATATACCTCCTCTTCATCCTCATTGCTCTCTTCTTCTGGGTTTTTTTGTACCTTCATCTCCATCCTCTTTCCACCCCCCACCCCCCGTGTGTGAGTGTGTGTGTGTGTGTGTGCGTGTGTGTGTGCGTGTGTGTGCGTTCGTGCGTGCGTGTGCGTGTGTATGTGTTTTAGTGTGTTTGTGTGTCTGTGTGCTTCTCTGTCTATTTGTTTTGTCTGTTCAACCCTGCCCCTCCCCCTCTATCTCTCTCTCTCTCTCTCTCTCTCTCTCTCTCTCTCTCTCTCTCTCTCTCTCTCTCTCTCTCTCTCTCTCTCTTCTCTCTCTCCCCAATCGGATGAAGCAAAATGGTGTTGTCAGTATTGTTTTGTTAAGAATTAACAATCGCCAGACATTTTTAGTTTTTTATATGTTTTGTTTATTTCTCCTAGTCCTGATTAGTGAAAGGTATTATTTACGCCTTTTATTCTTATGCTTTAAAATACAAACATAAATCTACCAACCTATGGCAAATGGTAGAACGTGTCTTTCATTTTGAAGAAAGTTTCTCTTGGATGAAGACAGGAGGGTGTGGCCAACACCGTTGTATTTGTTTGTGGGTGTCACAGACACAGGGAGAGAGAGGAGAGAGAGAGAGAGAGAGAGAGAGAGAGAGAAGGAGAGAGAGAGAGAGAGAGAGAGAGAGAGAGAGAGAGAGAGAGAGAGAGAGAGACGCACACACACACACACACAAACTCACGCGCGCACACACACACACACACGCAATCACGCACGCACCCCCCCACCCCCCCCCCCACACACACACATACATACACACAATCGTATTTTCAGAGAGACAGACAGATAGGGAAAGAGAGACAGAGATGGACATAGACCGAAAGAGAGAGAGAGAAAGACAGAGAGACAGAGAGACAAATGCAGAGACAGAAACAGAGACAGAGACAGAGAGACAAATGCAGAGACAGAAACATGACAGAGACAGAGAGACAAATACAGAGACAGAAACATAGACAGAGACAGAGAAACAAATACAGAGACAGAAACAGAGAAAGAGACAAATACAGAGACAGAAACAGACACAGAGACAGAGAGACAAATACAGAGACAGAAACATAGACAGAGACAGAGAAACAAATACAGAGACAGAAACAGAGAGAGAGAAACAAATACAGAGACAGAAACAGAGACACGGAGACAAATGCAGAGACAGAGACAGAGACAGAGAGGAAAAATACAGAGAGACAGAGACAAATACAGAGACAGAAACAGAGACAGAGAGACAAATCAGAGACAGAAACAGGAGACAGAGAAGACAAATACAGAGACAGAAACAGAGACAGAGAGACAAATGCAGAGACAGAAGCAGAGACAAATACAGAGACAGAGAACAGAGACAGAGAACAAGCAGAGACAGAGACAGAGAGACAAATGCAGAGACAGAAACAGAGACAGAGACAAGACAAATACAGAACAGAACAGAGAAGAGAAGACAAATACAGAGACAGAAACAGACAGAGACAGAGAGACAAATACAGAACAGACAGAGACAGAGACAGAGAGACAAATACAGAGACAGAAACAGAGACAGAGAGAGACAAATACAGAGACAGAAACAGAGACAGAGACAAATACAGAGACAGAAACAGAGACAGAGACAAATACGAGAAGACAGAAACAGAGACAGAGAGACAAATACAGAGACAGAACAGAGACAAGAGACAAATACAGAGACAGAACAGAGACAGAGACAGAGAGACAAATCGAGGAGAAGAGACGAGAGACAAATCAGAGACAGAAACAGATACGAGGAGACAATACAGAGACAGAAACGAGAGACGAGAGACAAATGAGAGCAAATACAGAGACGAGAGACAAATGCAGAGACTAGACAGAGACAAATACAGAGACAGAAACAGAGACAGAGAGACAAATACAGAGTCAGAAACAGAGACAAAGAGACAAATCAGAGACAGAGAGACAAACAGAGACATAGAAGGAGGTGCGGACTACAGTGCAGCTGGGCGGTTGAAGTCCAGAAATCATCTGCCAGACAGAGTAGCACTGCAGAACAGCAGGTGTATGAGTGAGTGGTGTAGGGGTGTGAGGTGGTGGTTCTAGCTGTCAGCTGGCTGGCTGTGTCTGATTGCAGCCAGATTATGCCTTGCCACCTTGTCTAGTTCTGCCTCCAGCTACAACGGCGCATTGATGTTGTGTAGATTTGGTCTTACGGGTTGTGTGTTGTTGTGGTTTGTTTGGGTCAATATCTGTCATTCGTTTATTTTGTATTGTATGGATACTGATGTGGGTTGAATTTTGAGTGTAGGAGGGTTTGTTTGTTTTGATTTGTATGCTGTAACGATTTTGTAGGTATTGGGTGTTTTTTTGTTTTTTGAATATTGTTATTGTATTGTATGTATATTGATGTATGAATTTGAGTGTGGAGGATTTTTTTTTGTAGTTGTCATGCTGTATTTTGTGTATTGTTGTGTTGTTTATTGATTGATAGGATTGTATGTTTGCTATGTATTGCATTGTACGTTGCATGTATGTATTTATTGTATTAGTAGGGTTTGTGTGTCGTTGTAGTGCATTGTCTGGATACGTATGTCTTATTGCATTGTCTTGTGTCGGTTGTAGTAGCATGTGCACTATACGTATGAGCTGTAAATTGGACTGTAGTGTAGTGTATTATGTAGTGTAGGTAGCTAGTAGTGTAGGTGGTAGTGTAGTGTAGTGTAGTGTAGGATAGCGTAGTGTAGTGTAGTTTCATATAGTGTAGTGTCGTGTAGTATAGCGTAGTGTAGCCTAGCGTACTGTAGTGTAGTGTAGCGTAGTGTAGTGTAGTGTAGTGTAGAGTAGTGTAGTGTAGTGTAGTGCAGTATAGCATAGCTTAGCGCAGCATAGTGTAGTGTGTGTAGCGTAATGTAGCATAGTGTAGTGCAGTATAGTAGTATCATCCGGTGTAGAGTAGTGTAGTGTAGAATAATGTAGTGTAGTGGAGTGTAATGCAGTGTAGTGTAGTGTAATGCAGCGTAGTGTAGAGTAATGTAGTGTAGTGTAGTGTAGCGTAGCATAGCGCAGGGTAGTGTAGTGCAGTGTAGCACATTGTAGTGTAGTGTAGTGTAGTGTAGTGTAGTGTAGTGTCATGTCGTTTATAGTGCTTACATTGGAAAGAAACATACAGTGTTCTCAGTATGATGTAAATCTGTTCTCTCCATAGAGAACCTGTTGGCACACAACACATCTATCAATTC
>CM054141.1:64640280-64645280 GCA_028751875.1 Rapana venosa
GTGTGTGTGTGGTGTGTGTGGTGTGTGTGTGTGGTGTGGTGGGTATGGTGTGTGTTGTGGTGTGTGTGTGTGGGGGGGGGGGGGGTATGTGTGTGTGTGTGTTTGGGGTGTGGTGGTGGTGGGTGATGTGTGTGTATGTATTTGTGTGTGTGATTTTTGTGCTTGCTAGTAGTGATCTTGTGTGTGTGGGGGGGGGGGGGGGGTGAGTTTTTTTGTGTGTGTGTGTGTTGTGTGTGTGTGTGTGTGTGTGCGTGCGTGTGTTTTCTTTTACTTCTTCGTCGAACTCTCAGACAGCAACAATTCTTGTCCGTCATAAGAGCAAAAATGCGTCACACTGCCGTTAAGCGCCTAACAAGTCAACGCATCTGACTTCGGCGTCAGAAAGATTTGTTATCTTCAAGTCTTTCTTCAAAAAAAGAGGTAGGAGAATGGACCAAGTGGGCAGAAAATAGACAAGATGGAGGTGGCAGGAAGAAAAGGAACACATGAAAAGCAAAGAGGGGGAGCATAGGTATTCTTAGCAGCACAGTATTTTGAGAAGGTGGGGGTGCTATTTATACTGACAGGTCCCTGGCATCTCTACGGGGTTCTATCTATTTATTTATTTTATCCTTTTATATCGAGGATAATAGAATAAGCATTAGGTGCTTTTTTACATCCAGTCCCCGTGTGTATGCGGTTTTGTAAATTCTGTCATCTGTTCCCACCGGCACACAATGGCCTACTCTTACGAAAAGCGGAACAGGATTTAACGTGTGTGCAAGATGTTCTGCGTGCATTCGCACACGGGGCCTTGGTTTATAGCCTCATCCGAAGGACTTTTGGGGAGAGTGGAGTCTGCACTGATGTTAACTCCAGGGGAAAATAATCCCCTTGAACGGGAATTGAACCTGGGTCGTCAGATTGCGAGCGCAATGTTCTGACCACTAGGCTATCCCGTTCTGTATGTGTGTGTGTGTGTGTGTGTGTGTGTGTGTGTGTGTGTGTGTGTGTGTG
Source organism: Rapana venosa (assembly GCA_028751875.1). Lineage (NCBI taxonomy): Eukaryota > Metazoa > Mollusca > Gastropoda > Neogastropoda > Muricidae > Rapana > Rapana venosa. The sequence goes on from CM054141.1 coordinate 64,641,277, forward strand.
TGTGTGTGTGTGTGTATTTCTGACATGTAATTTTCACCAGTTAATGAAATCAAACTTGGATACAATGCAACTTGATAGGACAATAGTCACACTAGCATGGTTTGTGTTAATCCCAGTGTCAGGTCATGCAAGGCAAGTCTACCTCTCTTTCTGCTGGACAGTCATCTTGTCACTTCTCTTCTCTCATACGCATCCAGCAAACTTAACCAAGTCGCAAGCATGTACAGGCTAAGCTATCGTGGTCACACTTTTCCCCAGAGTGTATGTCTTTTGTTTTTGGGGTTGTGACATGCGGTACACTTCTACATGAATTGTTTTCCTTTATTCTGTTTTAAACGTTTATTGACACCACCACCACCACCCTTGCCTTTAAGACTATAATATCATTGACATCATCCCTCCAATTCTGTTATGGTCATAATGTTATTTGCTAGTGACATAATGTGGCTATCAAGTTGTGGCCATAAATCAATTGCTAGTAGCATGCTCTCTCTGCTGCTTTATTGCCACAATAGTAAGGACATTTCCCTCCATCCTTTAAATGGCCATGATATCCCTGATACTCGCCTTGATCATGGCCATAATATCTAACAGAAGCCTTCATCATCCATGTATGGCCATGGTATTAAAAAACACTTGTTAATCTTTTTAGTGTGATTTATTTACAGTGTCAAATTATCAGCTTATATGAATAGACGCTAAATACAATAACCAACCAACCAGCCAACTGTACGTCTGCTTCAGAAAGATTCTTTTTATTAGGGACGGATTTGAGACGTCGTTCCTTTCAAATGACAGAATGGCCGGTGTATGGCAAAATGCTTAAACGCATGCGGATGCTTAGACGTTAACTGCCATGTACTGATTTGGAGTTCCACAGGTAAAGTACCCGTCTATAAAACAAAACAGTCGTGTTTTAGTCCTGTTTGAACTCTACCCAATAAACATGAGTGGTAGCCTGCATGCCAGTTTGGATTTATGCGGAGGAGACGACAAAGCTAGGCCCAGAACGCAACGGGTATTTAGAACCTGTAAAAAAAACCTTTGATTTTACTCAGAGGAAAAAAAAACAAGTCAGGCAAAACAAGGCAAGGCAAGGCAAGGAAAGGCATGGCAAGGCAAGGAAAGGCATGGCAAGACATAGCAATATTTGTCAAGGAAAATCAAGACAATTCAAGTAGAGGCAAGGCAGGCACAAAATGACAAGATAGGCCGAAGCAAGACTTGGCAAGGCAAGGCAAGGCATGGCAATGCATAACAAGGTAAGCCAATGCAAGGTAAAACAAGACAGTGCAAGGCAAGGCAAATAAAAGGCTTTGCAGGGCAACGCAAGGCAAGGCAAGACAAAACAAGGCAAGGCAATGTATGACAAGGTAAGGCTTGGCAAGACAAGACAAGGCACGGCAAGGAACGGCAAAGCAAGGAAAATAAAAGGCTTTGCAGGACAACGCAAGGGAAGGCAAGACAAAACAAGGCAATGCATGACAAGGTAAGGCTTGGCATGACAAGGTAAAGCTTGGCAAGGCAAGGCAAGGCAAGGTAAAGTTTATGTGGAAAATCTACCTGATCTTTACGCAGCAAAATCTGCTGTAGCCACGAGAGAAACACCAAAGGTAAAACGACTCTGATCATAAATCATAACGAACGAACAATTCTGTGTACCCCAACCTAGACACATACACACAAAAACAAACATGCAAAGCAACATCCAACAGACAAAACATAACAGCCACACACACCCAAAACACACACACCACACACACACACACACACACACACACCTACACACACAGAGAGCTTTACACTAATCAAATAACGTTCAGCGACTCTAAGATAGGCTTTTCAGAGAGAAAATAAATCGGGTTCACTGCACTCGGCTAGACTTCCAGCTTGTCATCAGGGACCAGTGTGTGCCCACGTTTGCAGACGTCGTATCGACGTCCACCAGGCGATATATCATTGATAATTGACGGTAAGTGGCATGAAGACTGGGACGTACGGTATTTCATCAGTCCTGGCTTCTTCCTTAAGCCTGATAGCAGACACTGGGGATTTACACTCTGGGCTTGTTTCTCTCTTCAGATTTTACAGAAAAGTCCGGCTCTGTGTGTGTGTGCCTGTGTGTGTGTGTGTGTGTGTGTGTGTGTGTGTGTGTGTGTGTGTGTGTGTGTGTGTGTGTGTGTGTGTGTGTGTGTGTGTGTGTTGGATAACTTGTACCCGATGGAACCTTTCTCTTTTTTATGTCTCAGAAAGCATGTTCGGTTGATTGGTGGTAGTGGGTGTGGTGGTGGTAGTGGTGGTGGTGGTGTGTGGTGTGTGGGGTGGGAGGGTGGCGGGATGTGGGGGAATGTTTATGTGTGTGTTGAGGGTTGTTCGGGTGTGTGTGCGTGCGTGCATGTGTGTGTGTGTGTGCATGTGTGCGTGTGTGTGTGTGTGTGCGCGCGCGCGTGTGTGTGTATGTGTGCGTGTGTGTGTGTGTGTGCGTGTGTGTGTGGTGTGTGTGCGCGCGGTGTGTGTGTCTGTGTGTGTGCACGTGTGTGTGTGTGTGTGCGCGCGTGCGTGTGAGGGTGTGTTCGCGAATGTGTGGCTGTAGAAACAGTGCAAAATGGACAGTATTTTGTTAAGAAAAAAAAAAAAAAAGGAAGCAACTGCCTTTGAGGATGAAGACCCACTTAACTCAGAGGAAATGAATTTAAACAGGAAGAAGTTTTCACGACAATTTTTTGAAAGGGGATGATGATGATGGAGGGAAGTGGGTGTCTCTCTGGTCTTTCTTTTTCTTTTCTGGTGTCCTTTATTTATTTAAAAAAAAATTATGTCGAGGATAAAGGAATAAGCACTCATGCCTTTTTTACATCCAGTATCCGGGTGTATGCAGTTTTGTCAATTTTGTCATCCGTTCCCACCGGCACACAATGGCCTACTCTTCCGAAAAGCGGGGGAACGGGTTTTAACGTGTGCGCTATTGGCTAGTCGCACTAGGCAGAATGGCCTCGTGTCCAGAGCATTCATCTTGTATCCGAAGTTTTCCTGCAGACCCGGGTTCGTATCCCTGCATAGCTATTCGATTTGTACTCCTAGTTGTTGTGTTGTTATTGTTTAATGTAGTTGTTGCTGTGACTAGGCGTTCCCTGTCTTAACACCCCGAGGGTTTCTTACAATACTGTACTCTGCCTCACTTAACACATTTTTGGAATTACTGTAAGTGCATACTGGGTGAAACGTTTGCTTGTGTGACTGCTTTCAAGCATACAAGGCAGCCATATTTAGACTTTAGATGATGCTTTTCTTCTGCTGCAATGGACAATAAGTAGTGTTTTCAGCTAAAAGCTTTGCTGTGGAGGAAAACAATCATAACACGGAATTTGGAAACATAGTAACATTTTGATGTAATCCCTGGCACTTTGCTTACAGTAGTAAGTGATAAATCCATATCCTGGGCTCCGCTGTCTCAAGCTATTTTCGTCCCAAAAGGTATAATTAGTGCAAGTTCAATCCCTAAGCAAGTTCTTTCGTGTGAAATCATAAATCAGTGTGTTCTGTGCAAAACTGCTTCATAACATCCCGCTTGCACTTACACTAAAGCCCCATCAATCTTTGGCAGGGAAGAGGACCGAGCGGTTGGTGGCGTTGACGACACGATTACTTTGTCGAACACTCAGACAGCAGCAGTTGCTGTGGGTCCTATGAGCGATAACACGCCGCGCTGCAGTTAAGAGCCTGGCGAGTCAGGCTCAGTGCAACCAGCTTCGGCATGAGAGAGAATTGTTATGTTATATGTCTTTCTGGATGAAAGACAGGAGAACGAACCAAGAAGGAAAGGTAGAAGATAGACACGGACATGACAGTAAGAACAGGAACAAGGCAGATAAAACGTCAGGGGAAGATCAGAGGGAATTCCTAGCACAGAATTTCCAGAAGGAGGGGATACTATTTATACTGACAATCCACCCCAACATCCTCACGGCGAAATACGAATATGAATAATTTATTCATCAAAATCA
>CM054141.1:64650280-64652780 GCA_028751875.1 Rapana venosa
ACATTTTCACATGAGTGCGTATTATATCATCCTCAAAATGAAATAATAAATAATAAAATTAATAACATCTCTCTTTTTTTCTCTTTCTTTTTCTCTCACTCACTCACTCTCACTCTCTCTCTCTCTCTCTATCTCTCTCTTCTCTCTCTCTCTCTCTCTCTCTCTCTCTCTCTCTCTCTCTCTCTCTCTCCCTCTCTCTCTCTCTCTCTCCCTTTCCGTTCTTTCCTGTCTTCTTCTCTCCTCTCTTGTCTTCTCTTCTCTCTTCTTCTCTTCTCTTGTCTTTTTTCCCTCTATCTAACCATCTTGTTTGCATGCGTATTTGCTTTCTTGTGTAGCATATTACTTGTGAACATTTGTAATCTGTTCATGCAAAAGGTAGATGAAAAAATGCACATACTCATAGATCCAACGATGTTTCAATAAAGTATTTTACCTTTCCTGATGTCTAGCATTCACATGCTCCGTGTAGTTTTCTATGTATAGTCTGGAGTCATCTTTCGTGGGTAGTTAATTTTTCCTTTTCCTTTGTCGAACGCTCAGACAGCAACCGCCGTATGTCCTATTAGCGAAAATGCGTCGCGCTGCCGTTAAGCCACTGACAAGTCAGGCCCAGCGCGTCCGACACCCGCGTGGGAAAGAACTGTTATGTTTTAAGTTATTTTTGTGTGTGGAAAAAGGCAGGAGAATGAATCACGGACTGAAAAGGCCGAAAATAGAGAAGGAATTGACAGGAAAAAAACAACCCAACAAGACCGAAACAAATAGAGGGATAGAAAAAGGGAATTCTTAGCACATCATTTCCAGACGGGATAGCTCAGTGGTCAGAGCACTCACTTTCCCCCAGCCAAGGTTAAGCAGCGTCGAGCGAGGTTACCACTTGGATGGATGACCGTTTGCCTGCTTTGGCTTCAGTTCAGTTCCACCAGTTCACCCAGCTGTAAATGGGTACCTGCCCTCTTTAGGGTCAGGGAAGGTAAAGCAGCGAGAGAGAGGAGATGGGCGCCGCCCTCAATATGCTGGCCCCTAGAGAAGTGAGGTCTCTGATGGATCGCTTCCCTACGACCTTATAGGTTATGGGACACCTTTACCTTTACCTTTTCATTTCCAGAAGGATGGAATGCTATTTATCTGACTGGTTTCGGCATCCTCACAGGGAAGGGTGGTTTACAAGAACTGATGGGAGTAGCCAGTGCGGAGGTTCGTGCCTTGTATGACAGTGCAATTTTGCAGAGTTCAGATTGATGTGGACACTGACTTCTGTGCATTTGTTGTTGTTGTTTTTTTAATTAAGCTTCGAGGGTTCGTGAAATGTAAAGATAACTTTAAACAGTATGTGATATTCTGTTGTCATCACATCGTGTGCAATATACCATCCTTCACAGATTGTTACGGGAATCGCGGTGGGGGAAGCGGTGAGGTTAGAGTGATGATTATTGTCGTGTTAATAAGTGTCGTGATTTTTTTATCTGCTGAGCAGAATGGTAAAACACATGTCTGGGAAGTTATTTTAAGTACTCCCTCTCTCTCTCTGTCTCTCTCTCTCTCCCTCTCAAAAAGGTTAATTAATTAATTAATTAATTAATTAATTCTCTCTCTCTCTCTCTCTCTCTCTCTCTACTTAAGGTACTTCGAGGTTTGATGGGAAAAAAAAAAAGAATATCCACACACAGACAAATCACGTAGAACAGAGAGAGAAGAGAGAGAGAGAGTGGGAGAGAGAGAGAGAGAGAGAGAGAGAGAGAGAGAGAGAGAGAGAGAGAGAGAGAGAGAGTGTGTGTGTCTGTGTGTGTTTGTGTGTATGTGTGTCTGTCTGTTTGTGTATGTGTGTGTTTCATACTTTCTTAAACAATCTTTTGAAAATCCATTGGCACTGGCCTTATCTGAGCACACTCAGTTCTTCTTTTTAAAACTAATTTTCTGGATCCATTTGATTATGAACGTCAACTGTTTTATTATAAAATCTACAGAATCTCTGTTATTGAGGGAAAAACATGGATAGTGACATTATTTCTCTTCAACTGTCGTTGTGGTTGCTCAGTTTCAGAACCCTGAAACACTTATTAAGGGTAATAGCAACAGAAACATGACATTTTCAATTCAGCTGATAAAACAATCATGGTCTGGCCACAGCAACCAAGCAGGACATTGGATGAGTCTGGAGGCACACAAGTAAAGGTGCAGGTGTCCCATAACCTATGTGGTTGTAGAGGAGCGAGGCATCAGAGACCTCAACTTCTCTAGGGACCAGCACATCGAGGGCAGCGCCCATCTCCTCTCCCTCGCTACTTTACCTTCCCTGACCCTAAAGAGGGCAGGTACCCATTTACAGCTGGGCGAACTTGGGAACTGTATTGAATGAAGCCAAGGCGCGCAAACGGTCACCCATCCAAGTGGTAGCCACGCTCGATGCTGCTTAACTTTAGCTGGGGCAAAAGCAAAAGCGAGTGCTCTGACCACTGAGCTATCCCTTCCTGATACCACACAGCATGGCACACATCAT
>CM054141.1:64677780-64680280 GCA_028751875.1 Rapana venosa
TGAGGATTGGAGGCAAGGTGGATGAGGTGTGTTGTGTTGTGTTGTGTTGTGTTGAGTGTGTGTGTGAAGGGGAGGGGGGGTAGATTTGTGTGTGGTGTGCTTGTCTGTGTGTGTCTGTGTGTGTCTGTGTCTCTGCGTGTATCTATGCATGTGCGTGTGTTTGTTGCTGTTGTTGTTGTTCTTGTTCTTCTTCTTTTTCTTCTTCAGTTTATCGTCATTTCCACTAAATTGTAATATCAGACAGATGCGCGCGTGTGTGTGTATGTGTGTGTGTGTACTTGTCTGTGTGTGTCTGTGTCTGTGTGTGTATCTATGCATGTGCGTGTGTTTGTTGTTGTTGTTCTTTTTCATTTTATCGTACTTCCTCTAAATTGTAATATCAGACAGAAGTTGTGTGTGTGTGTGTGTGTGTGTGTGTGTGTGTGTGTGTGTGTGTGTGGTGTGTGTGTGGTGTGTTGTGTGTGTGTGTGTGTGTGTGTTGTGCGTGCGAGCTTGTGTGTGTTTATTTATTTATTTATTTATTTATTTATTTATTCTTTTATATCGAGGGTAATAGAACAAGCAATCATGTGCTCTTTTTAAAATTTAGTCCCCGTGTGTAAGCAGTTTTTGCAGATTTTGTCATCAGTTCCCACCGGCACACAATATGTGTGTGCATGCGTGCGTGTGCGCGTGTGTGTGTGTGTTGGTTCTCTGTGTAGGTGCACATTCAGGGGGAGACCCGTTACATCAGTTTTGACACGGGAGGAAAGCGGGAAGACTACACGCTGAGCGTTCTCACTGTACGTGCGGGCTCCAATATTGTCAAAAACGTGAGTTGACTAGTCTTTCTGACGGCAGCTTTCGCTGTCTGTCTGTCTGTCTGTTCGTCTGTCTGTCTATCTGTCCATCTGTCTGTCTGTCTGTCTGTCTGTCTGTCTGTCTGTCGTCTCTCTCTCTCTCTCTCTCTCTCTCTCTCTCTCTCTCTCTCTCTCTCTCCTCTCTCTCTCTCTCTCTCTCCCTTGTTTTGTTGATAGTCCCTAATCAGGGCAAGGGCCGGATGAAAAAAAAGTATGCGCATGCTTATTCTGTTAGCCTTGAAAAATTAAATTTTATTTTTTCATTCATTTCTCTCTCTCCTCTCTCTCTCTCTCTCTCTCTCTCTCTCTCTCTCTCTCTCTCTCTCTCTCTCTCTCTCTCCTCTCTCTCCTCTCTCTCTCTCTCTCTCTCTCCATTGTATTTAAGTGCAGGTGTACGTGCATATGAGTGCACGTGGGTTTATTTGTGCGCGATCGTAATTGATTATATTTGTAATTGATTATATTTTGTAAATTCGAAATATATAGCATTTAGCATTGTTCAAACATAACAAACCAGAAAGAACGGAAGAAATAAAGAAAGAACAGGACGAAGGAGAAGGAGGACGAGAAGGAAAGATAAAAGAAGTAGGAGAAAGAAGATGCAAAAGAAGAAGAACGTAAAGGAAAAAAATATTCAAAACATTAAGATGAAAACTTTTTTTTTTAGCCATCGATCTTAATTGGACCACGAAATCACCAGTCTCAAAAAGCTAGACTTTCTTTGTGTAGTTAATGTACTTTCAACTCACATCTTTTGATCTCACCAGTAGAATAAACGATCTGTAGCACATTGTGTTTTCTTTGATTCATGAACAACATTAGTAACTTGTCTTTCAAGATTTGGACATATTTTCAATTGTTCTGTCGTATGGCGATTTTGATTTATTGCATTTTGAATGATTGCTTTACAATCGTTGTTTTATTACCTGATTCGTTTTTGTTTTAGGAGGGCGAGTGGTCGTCCGTAACCGGATTGACGTCAGACGCTTGGTCACGTGACGGGGTGAGGTCATATACTATTTTTGGCAACCTCAGTGGGCAACCAGGTCGTCGAATTCTTCTGGGAGTGACGGAATAGACACACCATTGATGGCTGTGATAATTATGCTAGCTACTGTGATGACAATTCTGTGTTCGTTGTTGTTAACCAAATTTTATACACGAAATGTGCTTGGCTTACATTTTTTTTTTAAACCAGTTATTTTCAAATTCGAGTAAAACTATCGGAGTAGACCTCAACCGATATAAAAAAAATATGTACACAAATATGAAGATGAAAGGAAACCACTGTTAAAGTAAGAGTAGGATTCACATTTATAATCGTAAGTTGTTTTTTTTTTAATCTGACTACTGTACATAAATTAATAACACAGGATGGGTGCTATGTCTATTTGACTATAAAAGTACATAATTATTGATGATGTTGATTTTAAAAAAAAAAGAAAGTTTTGAGATTTAGAAAACAGTGAAGTTGATGCATTGAGTGTGTAAATACATTGCAAGCAGGAGGAAAACCATTGGGGGAAAAAACAAGAACAAAACAGATTTGCTATATTTGTACAAACTGTGTGTGAAGCCAGAATAAAATTCAACTTGGTTTAGTTCTGCTATACAAAGACTCATGACGGAATTATTAATAGCAAATAAATCAACAGATATTA
>CM054141.1:64695280-64712780 GCA_028751875.1 Rapana venosa
CCAGGTTTCCATTCATAAACATCCATTGTGTCTTAAAGTCCTCAATTTTATAGACTAAATTAAACTTTGAAATACTATAAATTAAAAGTATTGAAAGCTCTCGATGATACGTAACAAGGGTGTAACGATTAAAGAAACGTTGATCTATAATTGTTATGTTAGTATCACAAATAGCAGTATCATCATAATTTTAGAGAAAAAAATCTCTGGGACTGAACGTCGCCACAGGTCCACAGGTATTACCTCCCATAGAACAGTTATTATCTTTTCCAGATGTTAAATTAACCTTGCCTTAAAGCACAACCCAAAAACGGAAGCCTTGGCGAAATGTATGGTGCTTGCTGTAAATTTTATTTAAAATGTACAATGGTAATATTGATCAAAGGCAAAAAGACTGACAAACTACACATAGACAGGCAGGCAGGACAACAGACGGGCAGACAGACAGACACACACACACACACACAATCACATACACACACACACACACACACAAACAAACACACACATCAAAATCAGAACATACATTTTCAGCTGTCAGACAAGTGAGTCACAAATGCAAAGTATTCACATTAAAATATATCATACACACATTCATACACACACACTCGTGCACACACTTACACACGCACACACACACACGCACACACACTTACACACGCACACACACATCAAATCAAATCAAATCAGATCAAATCAAGACCATAGATACACTTGTCAGACGAGTGAGCGAAAAATATAAAGTAAACACATTAAAATAACACACACACATACGCACGCACGCCTACACACATTCACAACACATCACCCAGAAATCAAGAAACTAAAGACGAAATCATACCACTGCTTGCACACATTCTACTCTACACTGCACGGAAACAAAATGCTAAAGTGTGCAGTTCATCGTCATCTTACATAACAGAGACATGTGCATTGTGAAGACAACAGCGAACAAAAACAACAAAACGATGAAAAAGAGATCACGACAAGAACCACCCCCCCTCCCATGCCCCCTCCCCCAACCCCCTCACCCCCCCCCCCCCTCAATCTTTTCTTTGACGTGAGGATATCCAAGTAAATACTGATCGTTCGAGGATATGGCAAATATTGCAATCTTTGCAACTGCACACAATGTAATGCAACCCTCTCAGGAACTCTCATGTGGAAAAGCCAGGCAAAAGACATACACGCACGGCATACAAGTACGAATGAGTACCCGAGTATGCGTGCTAATCACATGCACGCACATGCACGCACATACACATACACTCATGTACACATTCATGTACACACTCAGACACACACACACACTAAGACGCGCGCACACACACACACACACACACACACCGCGCGCATGTAAACACACACACACACATAAGAGCCCTCACCCAAACACACACACACACACACACACACACACACACACACACAAAGTTTCAGTATTATCATTAAGAAATTTGTTCTTAGATAGATGGCTTGATGAACAAAAAGCAAATGCATTGCTTATTCAATGTACATCTGGAAAAAAAATTTGACTTGACTTGACTTGACACACACACCCACACGAAACCACAACCCCCCCCTACCCCCACCACCACTTCTATCACCACCACCCACCACCCACACACATATACACGAAAACTCAATAATGATTGCAGACACAGTATACGAGAGTGATGGCAAACACAAAACCGTGAAGGAAAAGAGGGACTGACAATTAAACCAAACTAAAAAAGAAGAAGAGAAGTTCTCCAGACAGTAAACCAAAGAAATACACTAGTCCAGGAACTGTAGAACAGCTCACAAAGACATGCCAGGGGCTCTGGTTTTGCTGGGGAAGGTGGCAGGAGCACAGGGAACGTGTTGCTGGCTTTTTTGTGTGATAAAGAGTCACATACTCCCCCCCCCCCATCCCCCCCCCCCCCCCCCCCCACCAAGGTTTTTATTTTCTTTAAAAAAAATGAAACGAATGATATTTCTGCCTATACACAGCCATATAAAAATATCACCATTACCCTGTCTAGAATTTCATTTATCCCATTTGCTGTTAACTCTATTCCATTCATCTTTCCACACTCGGAAACGGTATGTTCTTACTTAGCTTGATGACGAAATGGTAAAAAGATAAACTTCCGGATGCAGTTTCCGGTTTGCGATGTCCTTAAACAAAAAGCAGCGATGATGATGAAAATGCATGTACTTTGACACATTTCACATGACTAATATCGTTTAGTAACTGACGTAGTACCTTTACAGCTGAATGTGAACCGAAGAATTAATTTTCTATACTAAGCAATGGAGAGTGTTCGACGTAACTTTCATGCTGCAATGGTTTAAATCCATGGTCGACAGTCCGTTGTCTTCAATCGCATTCTTGGTAAGCAAACATCACACTGGCTACCGTGGTAGCAGCAAACGGAAATTCTGAAAAACATATTTCCAGGTAAATGAAATTAAAAAATCTCTTGTCTTATCTCCATAAAAAGGTTTGTCATCTCTTGGTTATTGAAATTTGCTGATGTGTTGAGGAGAGTAATATTCAACTTGAGTGTGTTTCCCAATTTTCGCGGGAAAAAGACACAAGGTGGCGGCCATCTTGTCTCTAGCTACACTTCCGTTTGGTGTGCACTGGCGTTTTCGTATGGGTCCACACCAACCTGACTGGGAGGCGCGTAGGTATACTGCACACAGACCAGCCCAGTGATAGCTCAGTCAATCAATCAAACAGTAAGTCAATAGATCAATGAGTCAGATAGGTATGATGCTCATGTCAAGGTACTGGCGAAGGCAGTATTATAGTGAAGTAGCAACAAATACACAGAAACAACTGGTATACATGAGAATACAAGAAAAGCATTCTTAAGTAGCCGTGATTCTAAGTGAAATTAAAACCCTTTTAATACACTCATAAGAACATGACATAAACAAGTAAGCAAACGATTTTCGCCAGTAAATACCAAAAAAAGTAGATTCATCTGGATATTTCAGACATTGTTATCAATATATCTACTTCATTTTTTCAATAAAGTATGGACAAGGATATAATGAGATTCATCTCTATTCCACAAAGATAACAATGTACAAATTATGTTTATTAAGAGGGACGTTCAACACTCTTCCTACCTGAATTGGAAGTGTGTAGCTTAGAGACCTTCACAAACAAAATTTACAAAACTGCATACACTCGGGGACTAGGTGAAAAAAGCACATGAGTGCTTATTTCATTATCCTCGAAATAAAAGACAAATTAAAAACAAACCTCTTATGCAAGATGACAGGAACTAATTTCCGAGAGTGAATTTTTGCTATTAGATATTTTTTCAAACTTCTTTATGAGTGCGTTCCTTTAATCCCATTTAACCCCTTTGTATGTGTCAATCTTGAAGACACTGTACTGTTTTGACTTTAAGCTATATTTGTGAGATATCATCATTGGTCTGACTCCTCCGAACCTTCAATTGAGCACAACAGAAGAGCCTGACAAATAAAGGGAAACAATTTCACAAACATCTGCAGGATGAACCGCGGAAACTTATGGGTGGCTGCACGAAAACAATCTTGCATTTTAAAGAAAAATATATAAAAATATTTCAACAAGTTGGCATCTAGATATTTCACCAACATCTACATGACTGATATCATTGCAATAATGGTAGTAGCAGTAGTAACAGAAGCAGCAGCAGCAGCAGCAGCAGCAGTAGCAGCAGCAGCAGAAGTAGTAGTAGTAGTAGTAGTAGTAGTAGTAGTAGTAGTAGTAGTAGTTAGTAGTAGTAGTAGTAGTAGTAGTAGTAGTAGTCGTGTCGTGATATGATCGCAAGATGAATCGTTTGAGTACGATAGTAATTATAGTGTGTCAGTTGGTATCGTGTAAAAGAGAGCAGCAGAGAGAGTAGTAGTGGAGAGTAGAGTAGAGAGAAGGGCGGGGGCGGAGAGTAGTAGTAGTGAAGTAGAGTAGTAGTAGTAGAGTATAGTATAGTAGTGGTAAAGTTTCGTGCGGGCTGCAGTGGCAGTGAGTAAGGTAACAGTAGTACAGTGTACGTTTGTGTAGTAGTAACGTGCGTCACAATTTTAGTGGCATCAGCAATTGTGGAGCAATACACACTGTTACCATAAAAACTTTTTTTTTAAAAGGCAAAAGTTACAAGAGCTGCTAGCCCTGTAGGTGCGCGCACACACACACAGACACACGCACACATACACACCCTCCGCTTCCCTCCCCTCCCCCCCCCACACACACAAAGACCAACCCCCAACCCCTCTCTACCACCACCACCACCCACACCTCCACAAACACATACACCCACAAGCCCACACTTACCAAGGTTCCCCTATCGGAATTCATGGCACGTTTATAGCTGCCATTCATGTAGCGCTCGGAAGCTGCAGAATCCAGATGACCCCGAAACGACAAACGGGCCGACGAGCGGAGAGCTGACCCAAAGCTGGTCTGAAAAAGAAAATCAGTCAACAATGGTTTGAAACCTGCCTCTGGCTATTAAACTTAAGCAAAACGCAATAGATGCATACACGTTACAGGCATTCATACTGAGCAGTGGACCAGTACAAAAGCCTTGTCAGTTCTTGATGTAAGCGAAATGTCAATGCCTACATTACGATGTTATTAAGTGGTGAAGTGGTACTTTGAAATCGCCTCCATCCATGACAAGTTATCTGCGTTTTAATTCATGGTCTCTACTAAAGGAGTAAGAATCTTCGGAAGACAAAGAATGACTACCTTTTATGGTGAGATACTGAAAACAGTCATACAAAAAATGTCCAATCGAGTGTGTACTTACATTAACATTCGAGTGTGTTCTTAAATTAATCAAGCTCGCAGAAAGCTGGAACAATAAGTTCAACTCACACCTATTTTTGTATGCATTGCTGTGTCGTGGAAGCCTACATATGAATATACATTAATGCGTGATTTTTCAGTTTGATTTTCTATACAAAGGATTAAGCAAAATAAAATGGTTTGCCATTCGAACGTGTTTAAATTCAACTTCAATATCACTGTACCTTGAAAAAAAGATAACCATGACTATCACATACATTCACAAAACATGTTATCATGAAAACTACTTTCCATATTGAAAGTTTGCTAAGAGACATGTTGATAAAATATAATTATTACCCCTTTCTCACCAAACATTAGAAAAGCTTTACAGTTTGTTTTCTTCTGAAGATCCTACAATTATAGTAGATTCTTCAGTTCATTCGGTATCACAGATAACCATTGAGTTAAACAATAAATATTCATTCCAAGGCAATTTGCCAGGCTGTGGAAACAGAAACATGGATTGTTCATGTAAAACTTTATAAGTGCACTGGGGCTTGATGCTTGCAACTGGTCATTTGGTGCAGGCCAAAAGCTTTGCCAGTTGTTGATGTAAGCAAAGCAACAAAGCCTACGTTAGAGTGCTGTTATGTTTTGAAAGGTTATGTTGAGATTGTCTTCATCCATGACAAGCTCTTAGCATAACAACCTGCACTCCCCAGTTTTCATCACAGGAGAACACAAATCTGAAGAGAGAGTTTGGCTGCCTATGTAGCCAGGCTTGACAACGTCCATGTGCGCGATGTTTTCAATCAATACATACTTAAGGTCTGACAGTGATTCCGCGAGTGATGACTGAGACAACTGGTGACGAATCTGCCAAATGGACTTCTTACAAACACGACACTGCCTGTACAGAATGTACTGCGCGCGGTGACGTCTCCTTGACAAAACTGAAAACGGAAAAGTGTCCTAAAAAAAATCAGCCAATCCAATCCAATTCTGTTGTTTATGGCCCCGCCGACCACAGAGGCCATATCAGGGTTGTCACCTGGTCAACTTGTAAATCTCTTCAGCATCTCACCTTGTATTTCGTGGAGTCCACCTTGGACTTGTAGAAGAACTCGATGGCAGCCGACAGCAGGGCCGTCACCAGCCCGCCAATCAGGATGTAGAAAATGCCCGCCACGTTTTGTAACGTCAGAGCACTCTGGGCCCCCTCCTGTACACAGCGCACATATAAACCAATGAGAGCAAAGGGACATAAGGGCATGGGTTTATGCCTTTTTTATGAATTAAGGGGGCCAGGCTTTGACCTATATATATGCTAGAAATGCTATTTTACTCCCATCAATTTCTGACCATCATGCCGTTAATCTTTCAGATTAAACCATGAACCGAGGCTATCTGTGTAACATGCATTTAACATAATAGAAAGAGTACACGGCAACAGAAGACCCCGCCCTGGTTCAAATATGAAGAAAAAGCCAGTTTAGTACTAAAAAGCCATCGACTAAGAATCGCTTATAGGCCATACAGTTAGGAAACTATTGAATGACACTCATTAATATTAAATACAAAAAGGATAACCACTCAAATGATATCAATAGTGCTAAGATCACTTGTAACCAGACACTGATGATACAATGACAGACATATACAATTGATCATGGCTTATAGATGCCCAGTATATATAAACCGAAGGAAAATCCTTTTCCATACAATCAATCCTGACGTGTTTTCTGTTTGCCTAAACAGATCGTTTCCAATTATATTATGCTTTCTTCAGCTCTTAACTCTCGTGCAAATATCTGAGTGGGGGAAGGGGGGGGGCAATAAAATGCAATACCCATGTTTATAAACATGCACATATTTCAAAAGGTACCAAGAACTCCACAGTATTTAAGGGTAACCACAGAAGCAGAGACAGACAGACACACACACACACACACACACACACACGCACGCACGCACGCACGCACACACACACACACACACAGATATGAACACAGTATACAATGGTGAAAGCCAGCTCAAACAAGAACTGGACACAATGTTTTATTTTGTGTAGCAAGCTAAACAAAAAGACCAAAAAAGTGTGGATACTTAAAAACAGTTTATAAAAATATTGAATTCGATTGTCTACCCCCACTCAATGTATATACAAAATAATACTACTCTTATGATGAAAATGTAAGTTTATGTAATTACTTCATAAAGAGATAAAGTGTACTCTAAACAAAGATGGTCTTTTACCATGATTTTATGAACTATATATTAATGGTTTACTGTATACAAACAAAATAACTGTAATTGTTTCTGAAATGAACGGTATCAAACATTTTGATCTTAAGAAAGCATACGGGCATGGTTGAATTCAGAACGAAGTTTCGATTGTATCTATCAACTTTATACATTTTCTATTAACTGCATTTTAATCGATGCCTGTCTGGAAATAAATGCCACCCGCTTTAGAAACAGGGTGGTATCACAGCTATCTAATAACAAGACAGTAAACAGAAGTACACTAATCACGGGCAAACAGTCTCCCTAAGGCTGCACGGATTTTAAATGTGTCTGCTTTTAATAACCTAACCCGTCCCGCTTTAGCACTGATCTATTGTTGATAGGATGGATGGCCCATTGACAGTTTAGATTTTGATTGATCTGCTTTGGATAGCATCAATGTTCAGATTTATACCGATCTAGTTTTAATAAATTTAGTGGTCTGGATTTTGCATTATCCTGTTTTAGTTAACTTTGACGGATTAGCTATAATTATCATCGAGTTGGTTCTGATAGCATTCATGCCCTAGCTTTATCATTAATCTGTTTTAATCATATTAAAGGCCGAGATTTATTAGTGATTTACAATACCTTTAACTGTCTAAGCATACCACCGATCTGTAGTCGGTAACATTAACCTTCATAGTTCAGATTTAACACAGATTCTTTTTTTTCATAACTTCGATGTCTAAAATAACATTGATAACATATTCTTAATCTTGGTGGTGGAGATTTAACTTTGACCTAAGATTTAGCATTAAGCTGATGACCTTAATAACAATCGTTGCTACTGTTGGGCGTTCTGCGGCTTAACATTATGGTGGTCACACAGGGTATGGAATCTGACTTGACACATCACGCACCGTGAAACCGTAATTACAAACTGAATAAAAATGAAATGCAGAATTGTTTACAATGAACTCGTCGTATAGGCAGCTATACTCTGGCTTCGGGATCTTTTTTTTCGTTCTTTCATTTTTTTTTTCCTTTTTGAGAGAGAGAGAGAGAGAGAGAGGGGGGGGGGGTATAGATTGTTATACTCAAATCTTGCCTCAGAGTGAATAAAACCCTGAACATTAAAAAACATATATAAAAACATGATTCCTGTTTCGGCCGCTTTGCTTACATTAACAACAAACACAGCTCTTGGGGTTGGTGGGTCGTATCCATACCTACCTTGGAGGAGTTTCGTTTGTTTTCGCATTCCCCCTTCTGCAGCCACCAGACTGTTTCCCACTTGGCCAGAAAGCCTTTCTCCCGCAGTTCCAGCACAGCAAAGTTCAGCGAGTCTCTGCAGCACAAACAGGTACAGGGAGCAAGCGTCATCGTTCCACTCTGGCCCTGCAATCTCAGAGCTATTGGTCCTCTCTGTCTCTGAACTTGCAGTCCTTCTGTCACAGTCTATCTGTGTGTGTGTGTGTGTATGTGTGTGTGTGTGTGTGTGTGTGTGTGTGTGTGTGTGTGTGTGTGTGTGTGTGTGTCTGTGTCTGTGTCTGTGTCTGTGTCTGTGTGTCTGCCTGGTCCTCTCTGTCTCTGTACTTGCATTCTTCTGTCACAGTCTATCTGTGTGTGTGTGTGTGTGTGTGTGTGTGTGTGTGTGTGTGTGTGTGTGTGTGTGTGTGTGTGTGTGTGTGTGTGTGTGTCTGTGTCTGTGTCTGTGTGTGTCTGCCTGGTCCTCTCTGTCTCTGTACTTGCAGTCCTTCTGCCACAGTCTATCTGTGTATGTGTGTGTGTGTGTGTGTGTGTGTGTGTGTGTGTGTGTGTGTGTGTGTGTGTGTGTGTGTGTGTGTGTGTGTGTGTGTGTGTGTGTGTGTCTGTCTGTCTTTCGGTTTCTCTCTTTTTTATTATTCCGTGTTTCTTAGTCTGTTTGCCTGTCTCAGTGTGTCTGTTGTCTGTCTGTTGTCTGTCTGCTTGTCCATGTCTGTCTTTCGGTCTTTTCTTTATCATTCTGTCTTTCTTTGTCTGAATGTCCTTGTCTATCTTTCTATTTCTGTCTGTCTTTTTGTACACTGTCTGTCTCTGTCTGTCTGTCTCTGTCTGTCTGTCTGTCTGTCTCTCTCATCTTGGGCTTTGGCCTTTGATAGCAATAAATCATCGCAATCCAAATATCTCCTACCCTTGGCGCGCGCGCCCGACTGTGTGGATGTGTGTACGATGTGGATATGTGTGTGTGTGTGTGTTGCATGTGTGTGTGTGTGTGTGTGTGGTGTGTTTGTGTGTGTGTGAGTGTGTGTGTGTGTGGCTATCTTGCGCCTCAGGGTCACCTTATATGAATAAATCATCGCGATCATGTCTCTTTCTCCTTGTATGTGTGTGTGTGTGTGGTGTGTGTGTGTGTGTGTGTGTGTTTATTCTTTTATTCACCCCTTTATTTATTCTTTATTTTGAGGATAATATAAGGATTCATGTGCTTTTTTCATCCAGTGCCCGTGTGTATGCACTTTTGTAAATTTTGTCATCCGTTCTCACCGGCACAGAATGGTCTACTCTTCCGAAAAGCGGCACGGGTTTTAACGTGTGCGCAAGATGTTCTGCGTGCGTTCGCACACGGGTTCTCGGTTTATTGTCTCATCCAAAGGACTTTTGGGGAGAGTGGGGTCAGCACTGATGTTAACTCTAGAGGAAAAATCCTCTTGAACGAGAATCGAACCCGGGTCAGCAGATCACGAATACATCACTCTAATCACCAGGCTATCCCGTGCCCCTGTGTGTGCGTGCGTGCGTGCGTGCGTGCGTGCGTGTGTGTGTGTGTATGTGTGTGTGTGTGTGTGTGTGTGTGGTGTGTGTGTGTTTGTGAATAATATGTGTGTGTATGTGTGTGTGTGTTAAAAATGTGTGTATGCATCTGCTTGTCGTTTGTGTGTGTGTGTGTGTGTGTGTGTGTGTGTGTGTGTTGTGTGTGTGTGTGTGTGTGTGTGTGTGTGTGTGTGTGCGCGCGCTCGCGCGTGCGCGCCCGTTAACAGTATGTGTGTACATCTGCTTGTCGTTTCTGTGTGTGCGTGTGAGAATGTGCACGCGCGCGCGCACACGGCGCACAGGCTTGCGTGCATATACAAAACAAATGGATCACTGCAGTGTTCAATCGTGTTCAGCAATGTCAGGGGTATTGCCCCTCCCTCTCTGTCTGTCTGTCTGTCTGTGTCTGTGTGCAGGGGCTGGTCTACCAGGTCACACCACTGCCCGGTGCTCAACACAAGACTGATGTGACCCCAGATCTGAAGGCGCAGCTGCTGTCTTCCCACACTGAAGGAGCCGATTACCACTACTACTACTTCTACTACTACTACTACTACTACTACTACTAGGAGGCACCGTGGTCGAGTGGTTTAGGCGGTGAACTCGTGATCCAGAGGTCGCGGGTTCGATCCCCTCTCGGCTCGGTGTTGTGTCCTTGGGAAAGACACTTTACTCCTATTTTCCTCACTCCACCCAGGTGTACAAGTGGGTACCAGCTCTGCTGGGGAAGTATCTGGCGACAGACTAGCGTCCTGTCACAGGGGTGGTGAAAAACCATCAGTTCGCTTAACGCTACAGAAACCGGGATAAGCTCCGGCTCTATGGGCCTTCTGGCTCGAAAGAACATACTACTACTACTACTACTACTACTACTACTACTGCTGCTGCTGCTACTACTACTGCTGCTGCTACTGCTGCTGCTTCTACTGCTGCTGCTGCTGCTGTTGCTGCTGTTCTACTACTACTACTACTACTACTACTACTGTTGTGTCGTACAAACACTGTTTCTCTGTGTCTGTATTATAAATTAAAATCAGCTATTTCTGTCTTCTGTCTCTTTATTATCCTGTCTGTCTGTTAGTCTGCCTCTCTGTCTGTTTGTCTGTCTCTGTCATTCTATTGTATGTCTCGGTTTCAGTCTGTCTGTCTCTGTATGTCTGTCTCTCTTTCTCATGCTCGCTCTCTCTCTCTCTCTCTCTCTCTCTCTCTCTCTCTCTCTCTCTCTCTCTCTCTCTCTC
The DNA here is from genome assembly GCA_028751875.1 of Rapana venosa. NCBI lineage: Eukaryota > Metazoa > Mollusca > Gastropoda > Neogastropoda > Muricidae > Rapana > Rapana venosa. Next base: position 64,706,318 of record CM054141.1, read on the forward strand.
TCCTCTCTCTCTCTCTCTCTCTCTCTCTCTCTCTGACCTGGGGCGTTGGACTTTAATGAATAAATCATCTGAATCCCAATCTCTCTCTCAGGTGTGTGTGTGTGTGTGTGTGTTTGTTTTGTTTGTTTTTCTGTGTGTGTAGGGGGGTGGTGGTGGTGGTGAGAGTGCATGTGTGTGTGTGTGAGTGCGCGCGCGCGCGCGCTCGTATGTGTGTGTATGGTGTTTGTGTGTGTGTGTGTGTGTTTCTATGTGTGTGTGAGAGTGTGTGTGTGTGTGTTTCTATGTGTGTGTGAGAGTGTGTATGTGTGTGTTTGTGTGTGTTTCTATGTGTGTGTTTGTGTGTGTGTTTCTATGTGTGTGAGAGTGTGTATGTGTGTGTGTGTTGTAAAAAACCAAATAAATCAGTATTGTGCCCACCGTTTCCAATAAACTTAATTGGATTGGCCCTCTCTATCACACTCACTCTCTCTTTCTCTTTCTCTGTCTGTCTATCTGTTTGTCCTTGTTGTCTGTCTTTCTGTCTGTCTTCTGTGTGTGTGTCTGTCTGTATACATCTGCAGATCAGTCTCCTTCACCCTATTTCTGTCTGTGTCTCTCTTTGTCTGTGCCTGTGTCTGTCTACCCCCCCACCCCTCCCCCAACTGTTCCGTCTCTGTCTGTCTGTCTCTCTTTGTCTGTGCCTGTGTCTGTCTACCCCCCCAACTGTTCTGTCTGTCTGTCTGTCTCTCTCTCTTTGTCTGTGCCTGTGTCTGTCTATCCCCCCACACAACTGTTCTGTATCTGTCTGTCTGTCTGTCTGTGTCTCTCTTTGTCTGTGCCTGTGTCTGTCTACCCCCACCCAACTGTTCTGTATCTGTCTGTCTGTCTGTCTCTCTTTGTCTGTGCCTGTGTCTGTCTACCCCCCCCCCACCCCAACTGTTCTGTCCCTGTCTGTGTGTCTGTCTCTCTTTGTCTGTGCCTGTGTCTGTCTACCCCCCCACCCCCCAGCTGTTCTCTCTCTGGTCTGTCTCTCTCTCTCTCTCTTTGTCTGTGCCTGTGTCTGTCTACCCCCAATCCCCCAGCTGTTCTCTCTCTGTCTGTCTCTCTCTCTCTTTGTCTGTGCCTGTGTCTGTCTAGCCCCCCCCTCCCCCACCGCAACTCTTCTGTATCTGTCTCTCTCTCTGTCTCTTACCCTGGACTTTGGTCTTTTATTGCTATGTGATCCAAAATCAAATATCTCTCATTTACCTTGATTGTGTGTGTGTGTGTATGTGTGCGTGCGTGCGTGCGTGCATGCGCGCGTGCGCCCGTGTGTGTGTGCGCGCGCGCGCGCGTGCACTCACGCAAACACTGTTCACGCTTTTACAGGGGGGAAAACCCCATCACACCCTAACAACAAACAGCACGGTAACATCGCATATTAATCGCCATCAAGGCATTGCCGCGATAAAAATGCATGCCATTATGTAAATAGCCTATCACTGCCCTGCAACTCTAGATCAGATGTCGGAGAGTAATAGGACGTTTGATGTTCAACTACATCACCTTTTCTTCTTCTTCTTCTTCTTTGTTTTTGTTGCTTTTTTCGACGGTTTCATCACTTTTAGCGATTCCCATGTCATTTCTGCTCACATTTTTGTGATTCTAAAATTTCCGTTTGATTTCGACAACATTTCAAGGATAAACATCAGAAAATCCCAAGAAGAGATTTTGATCTCTTCCAAAATGTCATAGTCAGGTTGGACACTTGTTTTTGTCCCCCCCCCCCCCCCCCCCCCCGTATTTCTAAATGTTTGTTTATCTATTTGTTTGTTGTTGTTCTTGTTGTTTTCTTTAGGGGTGGGGGTGGGGTACTTTATTTTCCTTCTTCAAAGCAAGGAAACAGAAGAGCGGGAGGAAGGGGAGAAAACTCAATTCGTCACTCTTCTTGTCACTCTTGTTGTCTCAGTTTTAGTTTGTTTGTTGTTCTTTTCTTTTTGTAAATGAGTTGTTTTCTCAAAATAGGATTGATTTTGTTTTCGTTGGTTATACAACTGTGTGCAACAATGTTTATGTCAAATTTTTAAGTTGACTTGATTATTTCGAGAAAAAATGAGAGAGAGTGAGAAACAGACAGACAGGCACACAGACAGACAGACAGACAGACAGACAGAGTAAATACAATATCACACTACACTGCACTGCACTGCACTACACTACACTGCACTGCACTACACTACACTACACTACACTACACTACGTGTGCTAGCGCGTGCGTGTACGCGTGTATGTGTGTGTTTGTGTGTGTGTGTGCGTGCGTGCGTGTGTGTGTGTGTGCGTGCGTGCGTACGTGCGTGCGTGTGTGTGTGTTTGTGTGTGTGTGTAAACATGTTGATATGTGCTTGTGTGTGGGGAGGGGGGCAGCAGCGCGCGTGTGTATGTATAATTATGGTGTGCGGCCGAAGAAACAGACAAACAAACGAACAAATAAGCAAACGCACTCTCTCTCTCTCTCTCTCTCTTCTCTCTCTCTCTCTCTCCTCATCTCCATTCTCTCTCTCTCTCTCCTCTCTATCCTCTCTCTTCTCTCTCTCTCCTCTCTCTCTCTCACACACACACACACATACATACATACATCTACTTACATCCACAATCATTCAATTTGTCAGTAACAATGAGATACAGCGAAAGTTGACACTTGTTTCCTTGACCTTTTCAAACAGCGAAAAGAGAAAAAACAACTGCCCTTTTCCTGTCTTTTCCTTAGACCCCCCCCCTCCTCCTTCCATTCTCACTTCTCTCATTCACCCACACCAGCCATCCCCTCTGGCATCTTCGCATCACATCTTACCCATCCATTTCGCAGACAAAAATCTGTGTTTCATCTCTTCAGTGAAGTTTTCAGCCAGATGTTCTCTAACTTTGACATATTTTACGGGATATTTTTTTTTCTTTAACGGCGGAAGTCGTTTTCTTGATTTCCGGTTCCGAATGGTATGATTTATTGTTATCTTTTATGTTTAAAGCGATGTTTATTCAGGAAAAAATCACAATAATTATAAATAAGCATCGTGGGAAGAGAGTGAGCTAAAACGCCAATTTCGTTAGTGTTGGTGGTGGTGGTGGTGTTTTTTTTTTTCTGGGGAAATAGCGGAATGTACAATATTCTTATTAGAAAAAAAATCAGAATGTATAGCTTAATGAATGAATTAATGAGTGTATGTATGAATGAATAGATAAAGAAACCAATGATATAAATCAGTAAATGCACAAAAAATGAAACAACTTCTAACAATAAAGTTCATTCAAAAACTACACAAAACACACACACACAAAAAGATAACAAGAACATACATGAGACTTTATATGAAAATACTTACGCTCGAATTAGAGCTCAGATTTCAGCAAAGTAGACGTGCAATAATTGTTATCAAAACTATGGTTCCGTATCAATCTTCCCTTTATTCGCAGTGAAGACTGCCAGTGTCTTAAGTGCAGAAAAAGTAACACTGCTTAAACAGCAGTGTCTGAGATGGTGGATGAAAGCCAGGGATCAGGATTGCTGGTCATGACTTAAAGCATCTTAACTTGGCGCTGAAAATATTGCTTTCGCTTCAGTCACAGTTTTGCGTGGTTATGCTTCGTGTCTGCCTCCCCACTTGCCCCTATTTTCATGAGGAGTGGCAATTTCAGGTTTATTTTTTTTATTGTAGACATTGTTGATTGTATATCTTTGATTAGGGAGAAAAGGCATTTCAATCTAGACGAAACACTGTGAGAACAGTCTTACTTTTAACTTATTTCGTACAGTTGTTTCTGTTGAGCTTTGATTTATTTTTGTTTTATTTTCTTGTTTCATAAATTGTGATCATGTGTCTGTTTTTCTGTTTGAGAATACTGGTGATAAGCTGTTTTTGGTGTGATTTTGAGCCTTCTCTTTCTTCAGCACCCGGAAGATGACCTAAAATATGGGTTGACTCTTATGGCTGGCCCCGGGCTTTGATATGAGGAACGACAGAAGAGTTGGTTGTAAATGTTGTATTAGTCTGTGTATGGTTACGCAGTGTTAATATGAGATTGGAAATATTACAAGGTGACCGCCCCGATGTGGCCTTTGAGGTTAGCGGGGCTAACAGCAACACGTTTGGATTGGTGTAGGATGTAGAGTTAGTATTGGTATAGAATACGTATTCTACATCACTAATCATGATTACAATTACTGTAAGACCGTGATAAAAAATGTACGTACACGTACACACTACGTGCGCAATATGATTAAACCTGCACATAATATAAGAAATTTGAGGATACGTATATTTTCAAGTACAGTGCAATGTTTGACCTCCTTTGATGGACAGTACAGTCTGAATACAACCTGTTATATAAGATTGTCGTAGATGAAGACTACCTCAACAGGATATTCCAAAGTATTGCGACATTTTAATACAAGCTATAGCGGTCTGCTTAATTACATAAATGACAAACACTTAAAACTGGGTAAGAAATCTGCTTTGGGAGATAATTATGCCAGCATGGTAAATTAGACTTTTACATGAAGACAAATTTAATAAAACCAGTTCCAATACATACGGTCACATGAGATTTAAACTTTGTAGAAGATCAGATAATGTGTTTTTAATATATCACATGTTTATTCCATAATTGATTTTGTGTAACAATTCAGTCAGTCAGTAGATCAGTCAGTCCGCATAGCGTGCAATGCACAGTGACGTGACTTGTGTTAGGTGTTATACACACACAGCATACACGATCGATGAAAACTTTTGGCGATAAAAAAACATAGGTAACTGAATGGCTGTAACACGCTAGGTAACTGAATGTGTGTAACACGCTAGGTAACTGAATGTTTGTAACACGCTAGGTAACTGAATGTGTGTAATACGCTAGGTAACTGAATATGTGTAACACGCAACTCTATGGAGAGTACACTCACACCCCCAGAGGGAGTAGTCAGGCTTGATGATATGCAGTACAACTGAAATGTCAAACTAAATTCCATCTGCATTCTATGTGTGGGGGAAGGGGAGCTAAATAAACCAAATCAAATGTAGAAAGAAATATTTTTTTCATGGCAAAAAAACGTTACACTTTCTTCTCAATGTCCCAGTTTGTAAAGTTCTTTGAAAAGGTCTGCAGTTTGTTTATTTTCTGTCTTTCTGTTGTATAACACTCTTATCAAACGGAGAGACTATTTATCAAGATTTTAGAATGACTTCCCTTAAAGATTTTACGCAAATTAAAAAAACAAAAAAACCCAGTTTGTTCGTGACAAAAATGTTGCACGTTCTTTATTAAATAAAATAGATATAAACCGTTTGCAATTGTTTTACGAAGATGTATAATAATGGATGATTCATTGTGGTTGTTTCTTTGTTTGCTTGTATTTTTATCATTCCATATGATGGGTGTTTAATTACATCTGTTTGCAACGTGAATGATGGTTTTACTCTCTCTCCACCTTTAAGAACAGGAGCCAGGTAAGAACAAACACCTTGAAGCAATACACCAATCCAAATGATTGCTCTTTATCTTTTTTCACCCCGTCTCTCTTTCTCTTCCTGTCTGTCTGCCTCTGTCCAGGTCTTCTTCTGTGTCTGTCCGCACTGCACCTCCTTGTTCACCTTATTTTTCAGAGCACCCTCTCTCCCTCTATCTCTCTTTCCCTCTTTCTGTCTGTCTGTCTGTCTTTCTCCTTGTCTGCCTGCCTGCCTGCCTGCCTGCCTGCCTGTCTGTCTGTCTGTCTGTCTGTCTGTCTCTCTCTCTCTCTCTCTCTCTCTCTCTCTCTCTCTCTCTCTCTCTCTCTCCCTATCTATCTATCTGTCTGTCTATCTTTCCCCAACCATTGATTCCCTTCTCGCATACATACACTTTGCAATTCCACGCCCCTCTCCATCAATTCTACTCCACCCCATCTACCCACAGCTCCCCCTCCCCCTATTCCAACAAAACAAACCCAAAGAAAACCACCGCACACAGAGATATCTACAAACACACACAGTGACACACACTACACTAGACTACACTACATTACACTACACTACACCACACTATTCTACACTACACTATACAAACCTAAACCCCACCCCCACCCCCGCACAAACACATACATACACGCGCGCGCACACACACACACACACGACACGACACGACACGACACGACACGGCACTACATTACACTACACTACACTACACTACACTACACTACACTACATCACACTACACTACACGACACCACACTAACTACACTACCCTACACACACCCCACCCTCGCGCACACACACACACACACACACACACACACACACACACACACACACCACACCACTCTACACCACACTACACTACAACCCCCACCCCCACCCCATCCTATCCCTTCCCACCCCCTCACCCACCCCTCCACCCCCTCCCCCTACCCCTCCACCCCCTCCCCCCCACCCCCTCACCCACCCCAACCCCACCCATCCCCCCTACCCACCCCCTCACC
>CM054141.1:64717780-64722780 GCA_028751875.1 Rapana venosa
GTCTGATCTTCTATCCTTGTAATACTGCGGAAGCCTCTCTATGTGTTTGATGAAACTGAAGTAAAACCCACGGAACAGAAAAGACTAATTATAAACTGTACTTAGCGCACGCAAGGTAGTAGGTCGTGAAATCAAGTTACGGCCCTTTCATCCCTAAATTAAACTCTATTCTGTCCAAGGCTCTCCAGTCGTTATTAGCTTGGAAAAAAACGTTTGTGGAAGACCCAAGGGATGTTTGATAATATAGGTCACGGTAGCCATGATGTTTCTTGTATAGTCAGACAAGGTTTAGTAGGTTGGTTCAAGACTAACACTGCTGTATTGCCATCACTAACGACAACGACAACATACACAGATCATGATGGTCTGTTCTTATTGCTTTACCGATGAAATGCTCTAGGTGTTTATGTAAAGGATGAGGTAATTTTTTTAAAAATTATACTGCAGGATGTGTGCTGTTTATGTAGCCTTTTTTCTTATTTCTAAGAAAAACAAAACTCACATTAATTATTCATATTACTGATTTTTTTTTTAAAAACCGCGCTTAAAGCATATACTTGTTATTGTGTTGCTGTTGTTCAACAACAACAATAACGACGACAACGACAAAACAACACAAAACAAGAAATGTAGCGTATTTGTTTGTTTATGTCTCTATTCATTTGTTATGTTCCGTTTTGTTTGTTAGGTTATTAATGTTTGTTTGCGTTTTCGTGTTCAAATCCATTAATCCTATATATTCATAAGAAATTTTAAAATTATTTTTTGGTCGTTTGATGATTTATTTTTCTTGATATTATTCAGACGTTTTCAAAGAGTCAACTACAATTTTCACATGCTTTATTTCCATATCATCAAGGCCTTATCATCTGTTGATTAATCACGTTGCTTAATAAGAGCATCACCACACGGTCATCCTGTGAATAACCACATAGCTGTCTATTTGCAGGCGTGCACAGTCTGTCAGTCTGCTCGTTGTCATGCGTGCGTGCGTACTTATGTGCTTTGCTATCTCGTCTCTTGCGCAAGAAAAACCCCTCTAAATCTGTTAACAAAGAGAGAGAGAGAGAGAGAGAGAGAGAGAGAGAGAGAGAGAGAGAGAGAGAGAGAGAGAGAGAGAGAGAGAGAGAGAGAGAGAAGAGAGAGAGAACGACTTTAGATTCTTAACCATAAAGAAGAATAGAATAGAGCACAGTTCGTGAACATCTCCATCCACTTGCTTAAATCGATATTGTGCTAGTAGTAAGCTGTTCATTATCAAGGAGGTTTTTACGTAACTGACTTAGGGTTATTGGCTTGGTTACTGTCCTTTGTGATTCCCATATCAGTTTAATCAGGCTGTCTTTCCCTTGTGCTACCCATGAAATCAACTTCCTTAGACAAAGCGTTCCCATTGTCTTCTTATACACACACATACACACACGCGCGCACACACACACACACACACACACACACACGCACGCACGCGCGCACGCACACACGTACACACATGTCTTATTATGTAGGACATAAACCGAAAATCAAACTAGGACTCATATATACGGATTAATAAATGAACAAACGAAGAACCATCCAACCAGCCAATCGACGAGAGAGAGAGAGAGAGAGAGAGAGAGAGAGAGAGAGAGAGAGAGAGAGAGAGAGAGAGAGAGAGAGATAGAGAGAGAGAGAGAGAGAGAGAGAGAGAGAGAGAGAGAGAGATTGAGTAGATAATGACTACATAAATAAAAGATTATCGATCGCACGAATGGATAATTTTGCCTCCTCACAATTCCTAAATCGGATATTTCCGCTTGGATCTGAGCATAAGTGCAACAACAAAAACAATAACAATAACAACAAACAGATTAAAAAAAAATAAAACAACAACAATCAAGGACAACAGAGTGAATGAATACAGAAATAAATAAAAGGAACAGCGAAAAATTAAATCATTAAACAAGTGAACAAGTCACTAGAAAAGTAGACGAATGAATACACCAATGTATCAATTAATGGATAAATGAAAAAAACCGAATGAATAAACTTAAGTCGAAAAGTATAGAAGAATATATCGACAGTCCCCCCCCCCCCCTCACCAAACACACACACACACACACACACACACACACACACACACACACACACACACACACAAATACACACACACACACACATATTCAAACACACACACACATTCGCACACACACACATTCACACACACACATTCACACACACACACACACACACACACACACACACACACACACACACACACAACACACACACACACACACACACACACTCCAACAAATGAGCAAATGATAGAATAGAACTTTGAACATAAACGAGCCATTGATTAAATCAACAAATGAAGGATTCATTAATGAATAATGAACCGACGAAAACCTAAACAGACAACAACAAACAAAGAGCCAAACAAGCCGGCAAATGAGCTGTGTCAGTTTTGCTGAAACCTTGACTCTACCTCTCTCTTTCTTTCTGTTTGTCCGTGTGTCTTGTCTGTCTTTCCGCGTGTGCATGTGTGTGGTGTGTGTGTGTGTGTGTGTGTGTGTGTGTGTGTGTGTGTGTGTGTGTGTGTGTGTGTGTGTGTGTGTGTGTGTGAGAGAGAGAGAGAGAGAGAGAGAGAGAGAGAGAGAGAGAGAGAGAGAGAGAGAGTGTGTGTGTGTGTGTTTCTGTCCTTGTCTGTGTCTGTTTCACTCATACACGCACACACGCATGTACACACACACACACACACACCACCTCTTACCCCCCCCCCCACACACACACAATTCTCTACCCCCACACGCACATACACACACACACACGTACACACACACACACACACACACACACACACACTCACATACACTTCTACTACCCCATACACACACCACACACAAACACACTTACCCCCTCTTTCCCCAACACACACATACATCGATCCCCTCCCTTGCCCCACTCTCTCCTCCCCCTCCCTGCCACACACCCTCACCCCCACATCCCCCCCACACACACACCCTCACCCCCACATCCCCACACACACACGCACACACACAAACCAACCCCCCCCCCCCCAACAACCCCCCCCCCCCCACACACACACACACAAAACCCAACCCAATCCTCTCACCTGGGCGAAATGTCACAGCCTTGCTGCATGAAGGCTCCCAGGGAAAACCACAAGGAGTTGGAGATGCTGAAGTCGTTGGTGACCTGATGCTCGCCCACGGTCAAGTGCCACTCGTTGGGGCTGAAGCGGCTGACCAGGAACAGCACCACGCTGACGCCGATGTAGGCGAAGACGATGCACATCCAGATCTCGTAGGACAAGGGGTCCATGAAGCTGAAGACGTGCGCCTTGTGGTTGAGGGGCTTCTTGATCATGATGGAGATGCCCAGCGACATGAAGGGCTTGGTGAAGTCCACCACTCTCTCCCTGTCTGCCGTGATGGTCAGGGGAGCGATGGCCATGTCTGCTTCCTGGAGGGTGGGGTTGTTGGTTGGAGGTAGAACAAGGGGAGTAATGGAGGACATGAGAAATAAGAGGAGGAAGAGGGGATCAAGTCGAAGTCGAAAAACACTTTCATCATCCCGTGTAGTTGAAATTTGTGTAAAGAGCACGAAACGGCACAAAAAAGTAGGGTTACAACAAAATACATATCTTGTGACATTGCGTTAGTTTGATTTGGGCCACTGAAACCTGTTATACTATTTATTTGTTTGTGATTTTGACATCAATAAAACCTTTTCAAAAGCCATTTCTAATTTTGTCCTTTTTGTTTTGTAAGAAAGTATCTTAACGCTGTAATCTTTTTATGTGCCCGAAGAAAGGAAACAGAACCAGGGTTGCATAAAAGAGATACAAGAGGAAGAGGTAGAGATGGTGGAGGAAGAAGAGGAAGAGGGTGGGGAACGAGAGAAGGAGAGGAAGAAGGAGAAGGAAGTGTGGGTTTGGTAAATGATGTAGGTTTATGCAGACAGACACTACTGCTATACAGCGTAACAGTGTGTGTGTGTGTGTGTGTGTGTGTGTGTGTGTGTGTGTGTGTGTGTGTGTGTGTGTGTGTGTGTGTGTGTGTGTGTGTGTGTGTGTGTGTGAATCATAAGTATAGTTTACGATCCCCGATCCCCAACTCCCAAGCTGTATAAGCTGTCTGTGATAGAATTCATCTTGCTTCTCAACACCATCTGTTACACCAAAGCCTGAAAGCAAGACTAGACGGCACAAGGAAAGGGTGGCGCTGAGTGAGACAGGAAATATATATATATATATATATATATATATAGAGAGAGAGAGAGAGAGAGAAGAGAAAGAGAAGAGAGAGAGGAGAGAGAGAGAGAGAGAGAGAGAGAGAGAGAGAGAGAGAGAGAGAGGAGAAGAGAGAGAGAGAGAGAGAGAGAGAGATTGAGAAAAAAACAAGTGCAGGTAATCAGTTACAACTTCATTCCCATCATAAAAATGATTTTTGTCCAAGATTCGAAAAAAGGCAAAAAGACTTCTACTCTTATTTAAGCCCAACATTTTGTCTGCTCTTTCTTACACAAAACCCTAACTTTAAAAAAACCCAAAAAAACCGAACAAACAAGCAAGCAGACAAACACAGAAACACTTTCGCAAACAAACAAAAAAACCAAGTCAACCCCCCCCAAAAAAAAACCAAACAAACACCAAAAACAACAACCAAAAAACCCACAAAAAAGCAGATAACCACAACAACAACCCCCCCCCCCCCAACCCCCAACCACCCCCACCCCTCCCCCAACCCCCAACCCCCACACCCCAACCCCAACCACCCCCACACCACCCCCAACCCTCCACCCTCCCTCCTCCATCCTCCACCTCCACCACCCTCTCTGGTTCACTCACGTGTCGGATCAGCTCCCCGACCATGCCATTCCAGGTGCCATTTTCTTGCGGCTGGCCATAGGTCTTGTCCTTGACCTCGCGGATGACCCAGTCGAAGTGGCACTTCTCCGCCACAGCGTAGGCCAGGTCCACGCAGAAGCCTTCCAGC
>CM054141.1:64737780-64747780 GCA_028751875.1 Rapana venosa
GAGAGAGAGAGAGAGGAGAGAGAGAGAGAGAGAGAAAGAGAGTATACGACCGTGACGCAGTTTTGCTTTAAAAAAACATTGACACGCTCAGCTGCCAAGGAGTTTCACTTGATTTTTTTCTTCTGAACTGGAAAAATACCCTCTGTTGTAAAGATAGTTTGGGGTACATTTTTTATATCACAGCTCAAGTAATGTATTCATGTGTGAGGTAGAGTCTTCTTAATATTGGATTTTTTGGTCAAAATTAGACACAAGTGTCAACTGTAACACAGTTTTGCAGAAAGTGTCCTAGCTTACAAAAATGGTTAGCAATTTCATTTTATTTGTATTATTTTTTTCACAACGTTAAACAAAAAATGGTTGTAACGCAATGCTGGTTGTAATTTTTTTTATTCAAAACTGCAACAAAGATCCCCCCAAATAAACAAACAAATAATGAGCAAGAAAAGAGAAAAACAAAACGAAACAATAACAACTTGGGCTCTCAACAAAAGCATATTTCAATTGACACACACTTCTGGTTCTAACCGTAGTAATAAGTAGGTGGGTTTTTTTTTAGTAGGTGGATGGTGTTAGGATATCTTTTGATATGGTTGTGTTTCCATACTTAAATTCAAAGACTAATTTCCGATATCTTTTGATCTGGTTGTATTTCCATACTTAAGTTTAAAGATTAATTTCCTTAGGAAAGTGTAGTATTTTTATGTGCATAATTAACAATTTCAAACTCTGTATTTGAGACTTCTTGGGACACCCATAATAATCTTCATCATTTAATATTTTGTACTGGAACTTAGAATTGTTTTTTTTCCTATTTTGTATTTAGGGTAAGGGGGAGTTCTAATATGGATTTTTTATGTTTGAAGGTGTTTCAAATATGACATTTTCATACCAAAAAGGTTCAAAATCGACTTTCAGTCTCCATCTGTGGAAAACCCCAATTATCAGATTAATGTCTGAATGCAAACCCATTGAGCTGGACAACATCCGAGTGAGCATTGAGCATACATGTTTCAGTTTAGTCTACCAAGCATGCGATGACACATTTCACAAAATGTACACCACGTCCATCATTCAACACTTGCACGAATGCAGACAAAACGAGAGTAGTACATTGACAGGTCTGTGGATAAGTTAACCTGGAAAGTCTCCCTCCCCCATCCCCCACCCCAAATATGAATACCTGATCATAATTATTCCTAATTCATTTTTAATCTTAGACTTGACGGTGAGTTAAAGACTTACAGCCTACCACACTTTCATCACAGAGACTGAGCTACCTTGCATACGCGAAAAAAACCACAAAAGAAGAAATGAAAACTCCACCATAGTTAGCCAAGATTCCAACAGGCTGCATTATTTATCAAGGTTTGAACCCCGAAATCTTAACAACCACTCTGCTACAGAACCCACAGAATCTCCAGAAGAATGACGTCAGCAGAAAAAGAAAATAACGTCACCATGGAACACGGAAAGCGTTAAAGTCTGTCCTTCCCCTCCCCCGCACTTTTACCTATTGATTATTCTTCACAGCTCTGCCAGCATCTTTCTCGGCCGACCGCCTGCCTCTCTGCTTAAGTACACAGGTTTTGTTTGCACACGACCCTGCCCTCTTCATTTCAACCCAACGTCTCCCTAAAATAAGCCTGCTCAGTCATGCTGCTCTTGTTCCGCAATGCCACTACAGCTATACCGCTACTTTGGATTACTTGTTTGAGGGGCTTCATGCGCAAGATGAGTTACTGATTGAGTATGGTGAAGGCTTAAGAAAACGAGACAGATGGTTCGAGCAAAATGAGAAAAGAAAAAGGGTAGCTAGGAGGAAGAAGAGGAGAAGAACAAGAAGAAAAACACCAACAATAACACCAACTCGAACACCACCACCAACAACAACAGCAAGAAAAGAAAATGAAGGAGAAGAAGAAAAATAGCAATAATACTCATAATGAGGACGACATTGATGGCCATGACATGACTACTATAATAATGACAACAGAAACGACAACAATAAGTATACATAATTTATTGCAATTAAAAAACCCAAACAAACCGTTACACCAAATAAAACAGCCTCGTAAACACACACACACACACACACACCACACACACACACACACCACACACACACACACCCACACCCCCCCCCCCCCCCCCCCCCCCCACACACACACACACACACGCACAAGGGCCTGGCACTACCTCACCTTCAGACTGTTGGTTCCATCGCCGGGCCATTGCAGAGGGCTGTGGGCAGGCCACTTCTTCAGGAGACTCTTCACCCGCGTGTTGGTGGGCGACAGCAGGGAGAAGCCCGTGATGTTCAACCCGCCCACACTGAAGCTGCTCATGTCCATCTCCAACATGCTCTGCAGCAACAATTCAGCTGATCAGATCAGATCAGATCAGATCGGGTCAGACCAACACTGCAGATTTTGATCTCGCTTTAATAGTTGAAATGGAAAAAAAAACAAAGAAAAACTACATCGAATCGAATTGGATCAAGTTGGATCCAGTCTGGTTATGTTCTAGACTGGTGTAGTCTGGTCTGACCTAGTATGATCTAGTCTAGTCTAGTCTGGTCTAGACTGGTCTGGTCTAGTCTAGTCTAGTCTAGGCTGGTCTGGCCTGGCCTGGCCTAATCTGGTTTGATCTAATAGTGTCTAGTCTAGTCTATTCTGGTCTGCTCTGATCTAGTCTGGTCTAGTCTTCTCTGGTCTGGTCTATTCTAGTCTAGTCTTCTCTGGTCTGGTCTATTCTAGTCTGATCTAGTCGGTTTTTTTCTGATCTGGTCTTGTCTGGTCTTGCTTGTTTAGAATAGTTTGGTTTGATCTAGTCTTGTTTGGTCTGGTCTGGTCTTGTCTAGTCTTGTCTGGTCAATAATTTTTAGCCTAGTTCTGTCCAGTCCGTCCGTGTCTAGGCTGGTCCAGCCATGTCTAATTCAGTCTAGCGTTGTGCAGGCTAGTGCATTGGAGTCCAGTTCATTGTGGTCCACGTCAGCCTAGTCCAGTCCAGTCCAGTCCGTTCTAGTCTCGTATAGTCTAGTTCAGTTCAGTCTAGTCTAGTAGCTGTTGTTGGTGATGGTGGTGGCGGCACTGGTGGTGATGGTGGCGGTGGTGGAGGTGGTGAAAGTGGTTGTAGTGGTGGTGCTTATAGCAAACAATGATATTCGTGATAGTAGCAATGGTATGAAGTTATGGTGTGGTCATTGTGTTTGTTGCGCTCTTGTTCTTGTTCCTGCTGATGGTTGTGATAGTGCCAGTGGTGATGGTCAAAGTGGTGATTGCGATAATACTGGTAATGGTGGTGTGTTGCTGAAAAGACAGCCAGGCAGCCAGACATACAGACGTATAGACAGACATACAGACAGACAGACAGACGAGCATCACACGTTTTGCCGACAACTTACGAGGTCCCCCAGCATGAAGTGAAATTTGGCGTTGTTCAGCTCCGCAGCCCTCATCTGCACAGTGAGAGACAGACATGACAGAGACAGACACTGTCACAGTTCTTAGGCAGCGTACAAAAAGCTACTAGCTCATGATTAATTCATTCATTCGTTCATTCGTTCGTTTGTTCGTTCATTCGTTCAATCGTTCGTTCATTCCTTTACCCTTTCAGTCAGTCAAGCATTCAGCATTTCGTTCATCCATTCATCATTCATCATTTAATCGTTCGTTTGTTCGTTTGTTCATTCATTCATTCAACCATTCAGTCAGTCAATCAGTCAGTCAGTCAAGCATTTATTCACTCATTCACCATACAGGAATATCACTACAACGTACGCAAATACAACAAGCAGCGTTCAAATTCTATATATTGATAAAACAAAAAATGAATACTGAATCAATCAACTGATTAATTCATTGATAGATTAAATGCCTGATTATTTGAATAATTGATTTACATCAATGACGTATCGTGGCAACGGAAGACAACAGGCGGTATCAAAATACAGTTCATTCATTCATTTATTTATCTATTTATTTATTCATTCGTTCATTCATGCATTGAGTTTATAAGCCAGCCCATGACAAACAGAAGAATGCATGAGGGCTGGATTGCAACATAGGGATGGTGATGGAAAACACACAAACACCACAAAGAATAAACGACAGAGAGAAGAAAAAGGGAGGGAAACCCACATAATTCATTAGAAGTGTAAAGTTTAAAGTTTAAAATCTACAAAGAAATCTCACAGCAACGTCCCCCCCAAAAAAAATTCAAATGAATAAATGCATGAAGAATCGAATAGATGAACGAATAAATAAACAGACGATTCAATCGACCAAACTTGCTTTAATAACTGAAGAAACAATACAATGCAATACAATACAATATGATACAATACAATACAATATAATACATCACAATACAATACATTAGCATAACACAATGCGATGCAATACAATACAATACAACCCAATGCAACTCACTGCAATACATTCCAATACAATACAAAGTACAATACCACACAGTACATACAATACCAACACACTACATTAAAATAGCACACAAACAAACAACCACAAGCCCCTAAAAACTAACATAAAAACTTCAAAACATAAACTTACACAAAAGATAAAGAACCAAACAAACTAACTTTAAACAAACAAACAAACACAAAACACAAACAAACAAACAAAGCTAGCCCACACCTCGACACTCCTTCACACAAACTGATTTATTAACTGGTCCACAAAACCACAAAACTGGTCCAGGCCAAACGCGTCATAAGTTGATATTGATGTTTTAACGAAGTGTCAATGCCTCTGTTTTAAGATGATGTTATCTTTCAAACGGTATGTTGAAATCGTCTTCATCCATAATAAGCTCTGAGCATAACAACCTGGCACTTATTTTTTGTGGCTGAAAAAGAAATTCTCCAGAACTTGGAGTATGGCTGTTTATATGGCAAATTACTTAGAAAGATTCATTCAGTGTGTACCTACAATATCACAGTAATGTCCAGGTGGGATGGATATCCTCCTCCTCCTCTTCCTCCTCCTTCAACTCTTCCTCCTCCGTCATCTCCTTCTTTCTTCAAACGCTCAGAGAGCAACTATTGTTTTCTTTCATTTGAGCGAACATGCGTTGCGCTGCCGTTGAGCACCTGACACGTCAGGCCGTGCGCATTTGACTTTGGCATGGGAGAGAACTGCTATCGTTTAAGTCTTTCTGGAAAAGAACGGACCAAGGTGGTAGAAAATAGACAAGAAGGAAGAACCAGGAAGAAAAGGAGGAAGGCAGAAATAAAGAGAGGGATAGAAAAGAGGAAATTCCTAGCACATAATTTCCAAAAAGTGGGGACGCTATTTATACTGACAGGCCCCTGGCATCATTACCGGGAGTCAAGATACATTTTTTCGGCGAGCCTGAAGTTAAACTGGGAACACACCACAATAAGAAAGAGAGAGAGAGAGAGAAGAGAGAGAGAGAGAGAGAGAGAGAGAGAGAGAGAGAGAGAGAGTGAGAGAGAGAGAAGGAGAAGGAGAGAGAAGAGAGAGAGAGAGAGAGAGAGAGAGAGAGAGAGAGAGAGAATGTGTGTGTGTGTGTGAGTGTGTGTGTGTGTGTGTGTGTGTGTGAGTGTGTGTGTGTGTGTGTTTTGTGTGTGTGTGTGTGTGTGTGTGTGTGTGTGTGTGAGTGAGTGTGTGTGTGTGTGAGTGAGTGTGTGTGTGAGTGTGTGTGTGAGTGTGTGTGTGTTTGTGGTGTGTGTGTGCGCGCGCGCGCGCGAATATGTGCGTTCACGCGCGGGTGGACGCACGTACATGCACAGTTACGGACGCATGCATAACTGACCACTTTGAGCGTGATACGCTCGGCCTGGTCCACGGGCAGATCCAGGACAAAGCGCCTGATCTTCCGCTCGTCCTGCTTGTGCAGGTGACAGATCAAGGAGTAGGCGTCATCCTCTGACGTCACCCGCTTGGCGTCAATGCTCAAAAACCTGTCATGCGTCGTCACGGCAACGGCTTGGAACATTTGCTGCAGTCGTATTAAACCTGGAAGAACAACACGTAAAAAGCAAATATATAGATATACAGATCAATAAGTATAAGAAACGGGTTTTTTTTTGGAAGGATAGTGATAAACAACCCCGAACCCTCCCTAATAGTAAAAAAAATCCCAACAACCAAACAACAACAACAACGAAGCAGATAAACAACAACAACAAAAACGACTTTGAGGTGCAAAGTCTGTAATGCAAACAGTGTGTGTGTGTGTGTGTGTGTGTGTGTGTGACATACATACATACATACATACATATATGCATACATACATACCAACGATATTTGCCAAGGAGTTAAGAAGGGATTTTATTTTTTTATTTATATCTATACTAATGGAATAAGCACTCGTGTGCTGTTTTACAACCAGGTTCCCGTGTGTACACGGTTTTGTAAGGTAAAGGAGTCCCATAACCTATAAGGTCGTAGGGGAGCGAGGCGTCAGAGACCTCACTTCTCTAGGGCCAGCATATTTAGGGCGGCGCCCATCTCCTCTCCCTCGCTGCTTTACCTTCCCTGACCCTAAACAGGGCAGGCACCCATTTACAGCTGGGTGAACTGGGGGACTGTACTGAAGCCAAGGCGCGCAAACGGTCACCCATCCAACTGGTAACCACGCTCGATGCTGCTGAACTTGGCTGGGGGAAAGCGAGTGCTCCGACCACTAAGCTATCCCGTCTCCTTTTTTAAATTATGATACGGGTGTTCAACTTCCTACAGATAACGAAAACAACTTCTCTTTTCTTTCACCAGGTGCGATACCTGTGCACAGACTGCAGATGGGAAGATTAGCAGTTCTAGAGTTGGCAATTCCTATTGTTCTTTTCTGAGTGTGTGATTCGGTAAAACAACGGATTTTCCAACGAAAGTTAGGGTGTACCCATTTTACATTCATAGTCTCGACAGCGTTTTTGTTTATATTCTATTTCTGCTATTATGTTGGGTCATGTTTACGTGTTTACTGATAGAAAACGATGTGCTAAGCAGATTAACAATGTTTTCTAGATACGTTGGGACCAGATTTGCACAGTTGAATGCTTGATATAGTAAACGGCAAGATAACTATTTAACGGCACAAAACACGGCCTTCAGTGCCTGGGATTTACCACAGTTCTTGATTAAACCATTGATGCTGGGGGCAACAGCAAGGTGAGAGGCTGTATGACCAGTGGCTTTCCCACTCATGGAATTCCACTTTACAGCTTAGTCTTTAGTGATCGACTATGACTCTGACTAGGAGGCTTGACTTGCACAGTCCTTATGTGCTGCAGCCCTGGGGGCTGGTTGGCCTTAGGAGAACATTTCCAACGCTGACTGTCCTTATGCCCACTTGGCCGAGAGAGTGGGGATGTGCTGTGGGCAAGGCATCTCCACTATAATCAAATTTCTGCCCAGTTTCCGTGACAGCAGCTGCCTCCTCTGCTGTTTTGGAGGTCATCAGTGAACACGACGGACAAACATATAAAACATGGACAAACATATAAAACACGGACAAACATATAAAACACGGACAAACATATAAAACACGGTCATCCAAATATTGATGTTGATTTCCTGGAGGACAGAGCTATACTTTAACACCTTTCTGACAGACGTTCAACTTAGAAGCAGAAAAAGGTCTCTTGGGATAACAGCACATGTATAAAGCAATAAATCAACTGCTTGTAAATAACACCTTTTTGGGGGGGGAGGGGGGTTGTTCCTCATTTCTTTTCTTATCTGTCTTTTTTAAAATTTGGTTCGATTTCCTTTTTGTGTGTTGATATATTCTTTTACTTAATCAGCAGCGGTTTTTCTTTATGCAGTTTTTTTCCAATCAGTTTATTTATTGACTTTATTTTCTCTCGGGAGTTTTTCAGGTTCAGCAAAGCATACAGCGGAGTAGATCTAGTTATTTTAGCTAGCTGGTAGAGCCATCCGTGTGTGAAATGTGTTTTCCTATCGTGAGGTCATTTTCCAGGCTAGGAGATCTCTCTCTCTCTCTCTCTCTCTCTACTCCTCTCTCTCATCTCTCTCTCATCTCTCTCTCTCATCTCTCCCTTCTCTCTTCTCTCTCTCTCTCTCTCTCTTTCTCTCTCTCTTCTCTCTCTCTCAATCTATCTGTCTCTATTTTTATTTCTTTAGTGTCTTTAACCATGACAGTATACAAACATTTCGTTTAAAATACAACAATGCCAGTAACTACAGCAACGACAACAACAGCAGAAAGAGAAACACGCATTGTTGCAGTTATCATTTTCAGCAGCGTTATTCTGTTATCGTCATCATTACTATCAATATCATCATCATTATAAGCATTATTATTGTTATATTATTATTATCATCATCATCATCATTATTATTATTATTATTATTATTATTATTATTGATGTTGTTGTTGTAGCAGTAGTAGTTTGATAATAGGTAGATAGATCAAACCAACCAACAAAGAACAAAATAAATATTGAATGGCTTAATAAAAGAACATGATATTTAAATCAGTAAAACTTATTCATCAATAAAACACAAATAAATTCATAAACTGAGAGGTAAACAATAGAACTCTATAATACTAAATAACTGACTAAACCCAATAAATCCATAACTCAATAAAAATAAACAAAAAATTAGAATAATACATAAATAAACAAATAAACAACCAAAACAAAAACCAAACCAACCAACCAAACCAAACAAAACAAACCAAAACAAGACAAACCAACCACTCCGGGTCACTCACCTTCATCGGAATTGTACACGTAATACATATGCGTCCAGCCGTATTGCAAGACCAGTTTGACCAGCGCGTGGACGTACATGGGCCGCATGTAAATCTGGAAGGACGACGCGACCGAGGTGTTGTGCGCCATGCTGAAGGTCACGAAGGGCACTTGGAACGTGTTGGTGTAGGACTGGATGGTGGCCATAGAGGAGGCGTTGGACACGCCGAATATGGCCAGGTTCCCGTTAGAGAGATGCTTGCATACTGTGTGGGTACAGACAGACAAAGAGAAAAACCGTGCAGTTTGGGTTAAAAACTTGGGTGTTTTAGTCGCTAAGGTCTGTGTGTGTGTGTTTTGTGTTGTGTTGTGATGATGATGATGATGAGGGTGATGATGAGGGTGGTGATGATGATGATGATGATGTTGATGATGATGCTTCTGCTGCTGCTGCTGCTGATGATGATGATAATGATGATGATTATGATGATGATATGTACTGAACTATGTCACAAGTGCGCCAGATCATAAACTCAAGCAATTATCGTACCTCAAGATCTTGTTGTTACTATTCAAATCAAGCAATGGAAGAAGTAAACAATTCTACGTCGACGTAGCTACGTCACAAAGCAAAGTGAACTTGTTTAACTGGTTGTAGAAAACTATGGAGAAAGATAGGAGAAAGGTAGACACACACACAAAAGAAAATGTGATACACCAATAAACAAACAATTCTATAACAAAAACACCACCAGCAGCAGTAACATTAACAGCAGCTGTAGTACGAGGATTGGCAGCAGCAGCAGGAGAAGCAGCATTTGCAGTAGCTGCAGTAGCAGCATTGGCTGCAGACACAGGAGCAGCATTGAAGCAGCAGAAGCAGTAGTACATTGGCAGCAGCAGCGGCAGTAGCAGCACTGGCAACCGCAGCAGCAGCATTTGCAGTAGCAGCAGCAGTAGCAGCATTGGCAGCAGCAGCAGTAACAGCATTTGCAGTAGCAGCAACATTGGCAGCAGTAGCAGCATTGGCAGCAGCAGCAGTAACAGCATTTGCAGTAGCAGCAACATTGGCAGCAGTAGCAGCATTGGCAGCAGCAGCAGTAGCGTGACTACACTTTAAACATATCATATTGATCCTGGCACGATGAATACATGTATAAACAAAAACAAGAATAAAAACAAAAAAACACAAAAAGAACAAAGACAAAAGCCCCAAACAAAACAGTATACGTCGTTTCCGTTATCTCTCTAACTCTCTCTCTCTCTCTCTCTCTCTCTCTCTCTCTCTCTCTCCTC
>CM054141.1:64752780-64755280 GCA_028751875.1 Rapana venosa
AGGGCTGTCATCTTTTTTTTTACCTTTTTTTGTTCCTCCTTTTCTTTTCTCTTTAAAAAATATTATTGATGTTTTTTTTTCTGTTCTCTCTCTCTTTTCTGTCTTTCGTTTGTTCCATTCTGGGTAATTCTCTCTCTCTCTCTCTCTCTCTCCTCTCTCTCTCTCTCTCTCTCTCTCTCTTTCTTTCTTTCTTTATTTCTTTCTTTCTTTCTTTGTGTGTGTGTGTGTGTGTGTGTGTGTGTGGTGTGTGTGTGTGTGTGTGTGTGTGTGTGTGTGTGTGTGTGTGTGTGTGTGTGTGTGTGGTTTGAGGGTGTTCATTCGTATGTATGTCATATTTTATAATCATATTTCATGTTTTGCTCTCTCTCTCTCTCTTTCTCTCTCCTCTCTCTCTCTCTCTCTCTCTCTCTCTCTCTCTCTCTCTCTCTCTCTCTCTCTCTCTCTCTCTTATCTGAAGCCTTCTCAGTAGTCTCTAGGCACTGGTTGTTGTTATTGTTGCTGCTGTTGCTGTTGTGGATAATCATTACAAAAAAATGTTACAAGAAGAGGAACTAAGGTCTTTGCACTCTGCAGGTGTATAATCTCTCCATGCATAATTCCATAATTTGTTTCCTTTTTTGTATCATTTTTTGTATCTCATTGCACCTCATTTGCAAATGCTCAATACCTTTTTCTTGCATTCTATTTTCACTTTTTTTAAAAACTTCTTTCTTCCGTTCTTTTTGCGTTGCTTTCCTTGTTCTGTGTTCTTTCTTTCATTGTATTTTAGTTTCTTGTTTGTTGTTGTTGTTTTGTTCTTGGTTATGTCTGTCTTTTCTCTTGTCATTTTTTTTTCCATTTTCTTTTTCTACAGTAACAAAAGAGCCCCGTTATTCAAAGGTGGAAGCCGCGACTTCACGTATGTGAAGTTATAAGTATGACTCTCTACTAAGTTGTTTGTGGGTTTTTTTTTATAAGGAATTATTTCCTGTTGAATTAAGATTGCTACTGACTCCTTTCCCTTGAAAATGTTCTAATTTAGATTATAAACCGAGTCCGAACACTTGCACAGCATTCTGTGTGCTGACGTTTAGGTCTGATTACCCCTTTATATTAGAAGAGTAGGCTACACACGGTCAGTGGTACGGATTCTTGAACATGCCCAGCATGCAGCCTAATAACTGGTGAGTGATAGACTCCGCCAGCTTTAGTTTTATAACAACCCCAATGCCAGAAAACGTCAGTGCAGTGGCGTTACAACACCTCAAAGAGTGCAGAGAGACGTCAGTCAACTGACGTGAGAATGCAAGTTGAAGAGCATGGCTATGATGATGAGACATGTTGTCATTCTATGGCCGATCTTACTATTCTTTGTTAAAGTTTCGCTTTTTTCTTTTTGCAATTTAACAATGTTCCCTTTCTCTTTCTTTTGTTCTTTCTTTTTTTGTTTACATTTTCTTCTTCCTTTCTTTGTTCTTCTTCGTGTTCCTTTTTTGATGAAAGATTTTTGCTGGGTTGAAGTTAGATTCTTATTCGGTTTAGCACCTTCTTTTATCTAGAAGATATGTTGTTCAGGTCCATCTATCCTTGGATTTATCTGTTGTTTTGTTCTTTTTCCCCCTGTGCGTGCCTCTGTTTGTCTGTTGCTGTTTTCCTCTGTTCGCTTTTTCTTTTTCTTTTTTTCATACCTGTCTGTTTTTCTGTGTTTTTCTTCTTGCTGTCTGTATGCCATTTTTTTCTTTGTTTTCTTCCTTTCTTTGTTTTCTTTCTTTCATTTTCATTGTCTTTCTTTCTTTGGAAGGATGAAACAGCACAAGCTTCTTTCTTCCTTTTTTTCTTTTCGTCTTTGTTCTGTCTGTCTTTCCTTCTTCCAGTCTTTCATTTTTCCTTTCTTTCTGTGTTGCTGGGAAGAATGAAGAAGCTAAGCAACTTGAGTCAGAGCGTGGTACCTGTCACATAACTGTAACTGAAGGCACATGTTCCACGCTCCGCCCAGGTGTCCCGCTGTAGCTCCTGGAGTCAAGTCTGCTACTGCAGTGACCAGATTCTGCCCAAGGTCCATACAATAACAATAGAACCCAAAATTCCCAATGCAAGCATATGCAGTATCTTGATCACACTTTTTAAAGCCTTCCTCATATTTCCGAGAGAAGTAGGCTATAGCTATGCAGCCATTGGGTGGACGGGATAGTCTGGTTGGTTAGAGCGTTGCGCTCGTGATCTGCTGACCCAGGTTCGAATCCCCATTCAAGGGGGTAGTTTCCTCTGGAGTTCAGTGCCGGCTCCACTCCTCCTCAGATGTGTCTATAAATCGAGGTCCCGTGTGCGAATGCGCGCAGACCATCTTGTGTACACGTTAAAACCTGTTCCGCTTTTCGGAAGAGTAGGGCATTGCGCGCCGGTGGGAATGGATGTCAGAACTTACAAAACTGCATACACATTGCAACTAGATGCAAAAAAAGTGTTTATTCCGTTATCTTCGAAAAAAAACCCCAATGATAATAATAGTATGGATGCAACC
>CM054141.1:64757780-64780280 GCA_028751875.1 Rapana venosa
AATAGGACAGTGACTGAGAGTGCCGAGTTCAAGTTTTTTTGTTTTTTTTTTAACTGAAGTGGCTACTCCATGAAGATAGATTTTTTTCGGACTTTTTCTTTGAATCTGTATTGACACAGCACGCAAATCCAACATCACTGTCAAGAGCGCTAAATTTAGTGAACCCTTTCCTTTTTACCAAGTCCAAGTGTGGTCAGTTCCTGCTATAATTAGCACCAGCTGGGCTGGGATGGGGGGTGGGATGGAATAGAGAGCAGCTGAGAGCAGCGGAAAGTGGGGGGGGGGGGGGGGGGGGGGGGGGGGGGGGGGGGGGGGGGGGAGGGGGGACTGACAGCTGTAGTTGATTCTTACATTTAAGTCACGGTAAATTTTCGCTGGGTGAAATTCAGGCAGCTCTTCTCAGGGAAGAGCGAGTTGCCGCAAGAGCTGAGACATTTGTTACATTTGGTTTTTTTTTTTCTTCTTTTTCTGTCTGTAGGTATCTTAAATATTGTGATTCCATATCACAGTGGCTTGTTCTACAGTATTTTGCCAGGGACAACTCTCTTGTTGTCGTATGTTCTTTTACTTTCGATATAGCGTGGTACACACGGAACCCTGGTTTATCGTCTCACTGGAAAAGATTAGCACGCAGACCATCACTCACGATCTAGTGGATAGGGAGTCGGGAGAGGGTTGGGGTGAGGGGGAGGTGAAGAGGGAGTTTCGGGCACAAACGGGGATCGAATCCGGACTTTTGGCTTTCTAGACAGGTGCCTTACCTCTAGACCCCTAGTCCACTGTTAACATCGGTACTGACTCCACTCCACTGAAAGTCTTTGGAATCAGATAATGTTTTATCTTGCGCACAGGTTTAAAGCTCCATGCACTGTTAGCAATTGACCAGGCCAGAAATGGCCAGTGGAGTGGACGTCACGAGCATACCCAGCATGCACTTGGCTTCCGGTAGAGAGATAGCTGGCATCCGTGGAGTTCATCCTTTACGCAGTCACAGTGTTCCAAAAAATGTCAGTGAGATGCCCCACACGACTCCTTTAGAAGTTAATGGAGAAGTAAGGGCAAGTCATGGTCCTCTGTTTCTCTGTCTGTCTGTCTGTCTGTCTGTCTGTCTGTCTCTCTCTCTCTCTCTCTCCTCTCTCTCTCTCTCTCTCTCACTCTCTCTCTCTCTGTCTTTCTGTAGCTGTCTCTGTCTCTATATATCTCTGTCTCTGTCGTTCTGTCTCTCTCTCTCTCTCTCTCACTCCCCCCCCCCCCCACACACACACACTCCCTGTCCCTTCCCACTGTATCTTCCCATTATCCCTATTCACTTGCTCGATTTTTGCGGTTATTTTTGTTTCTTTTCTTCATCATCTTCTACTTCCTATTATTTTCCTTCCTCTTTTTTTTAATTTGTGCTGTTTTCTCTTCTCTTTCTACTATTTTCTTCCGTTGACCTTTTGCAAGCAGAATTCGTGCCCACAAAAAAAAACCCACAACAAAATAAAACCGATGACAATAGGTGAACGAAAGGGAAACAAAGACTGACAGAAAGTGTAAAAAGGTTTCTGCATTGCAACTTTTTTTTTCTTTAGCTATTTTTTTTCATTCCAGTCTGCTCACAGTTTTCTACAAGAGTGAAAAAATGGATGGCAAATAGTTATACTTTTTTTTTCTATTGAGGGGTGGTTGTTGTTGTTGTTGTTCATGTTGGTGGGTTTTTTCTTGTGTGTGTGTACATGTGTGTGACTTTTTTTAAAAAGTTAAATGCTTCCTCTTTTTCTAATTTTTTTTTTTATTGACTACCTGCCGTCTGTCTGTTTGTTGATGTATTTTTCTCTTTTATCTGTCTGTCTTTCTGTCTCTTTTTCTCCTTTTTTTCTGGGGGAGCTGTTTTGTGTGTTGTTTTGTGTGTGTGTTTGTGTTGTGTTTTCGCGGCGTACGTGGGGTGTGTGGCGCGGCGCGAGGGCGGCCTGCTTCTATCGTTAGCTTTCTGTTTCTGTCTCGTCTGTCTGCTGTCTGTTCTGCCCCTCGTCTCTCTCCTCTTTTCCTCTCCCCCCTCTCTCTCTCCCTCTCTCTCCCCTCTTCTCCCTCTCCCCTCTTCCACCCCACAGGCTTCGCACCTGCAAACGCACGAAAATGCCTGCAGGTATTTGCTTTTACCCTGTGGACAGGGGCCGTACTTTCCCTTAACGTCCCGGCATTAAAGACCACCTTCAGGACCGCAGTCTTCAGAGACATTTGGCGCTTAGACAGTATTTCTGTCTTTAGGCCGAAAGTAAATAAAAAAAATCGCCATGCGAGTCCCAAATACTGAACCGCGCCCACGCTTTTCCGTGTTACCTGGGGTTTTGCTCCTGATTTGATGTTTTGGGGGGGGCTATTTTTTGCGGTGCGGCGACGGGAGCAGTCCCGTCCGCCCTGCGAAGTAAAGGTCCATGGGGCAGACACGGCTGACCAGAGGGCGGGGCTCCGCTCAGACCGAAGGCTGCTACCCCAGGATGGACGGCGACCCCTCTCTTCCTTTTCCAGGATGCCGCTATGAGGGAAATCTTAACAAACTTTGCAGATTTTCCCCAAGTACATGAATGCTCGTTTTAAAAAAGTGGAAAAAAATTTTAATGCCCCCCTGGCAGAGGCGCCCTTAAGGGGATGAAAGGGCCTGAGGAGGGGGTGAGTGACTTACGAGGGCAGAACCGAACCGACGAAGCCCAACACTGTTTACTAAAAAAAGGGCCCAATTGAAAAGAAATTGAACTTAAAAAAAGGGCCAAAAAAAACAAGTGATTTTTCTGGAATTAAAAAAACGAGAACGAGAGAAAGGAGGAGGATTGAGGGCGATACAAGAATTTTGACAACCCAAACGGGGACATGGCCCCCTGTTTGGACTTCGACGGGGTTCATCTTTGGGGTAAAAACCTGACCACCATTATTGAAAGATTTCTTCTTATAAAGAAAAATTAAAAAACCCTAAAGCAAGCAGAAATTAAAGGGCAGAAAACATTTTTTATGGGTGAGGACTTCTCGAACCAAAGGGAAATCAAAACGACCCCTTTTTAAAGAAAATGTAGGAGAAAGGGCCCCAGAAATGTGCCGGGGATTTGACCACCTGATATTGACGGACAGCGACGTCCCAAAACCAATACAGGCCGAAAAAACGATTTGGGCCAGCCCGTGATGTGTTGGGGGGGGGGGGCAAAAGAGTTCGACAACCGGGCGACGCCAAATGCAAAAAAGAAGCGCACGTGCATCGTGAAGAAAAAGACGTTGAGCCGTGCACCTTCGCGCAGCACGCGGAAGAAAAATTTGTTGGGGGTGGGGGGGGGGAAGAAAAAAAACAGTTCGTTGAAGCAAAATGGTGTTTTGATGAGTCGCAAAAAAGGGGGAAAAAAGCTCGTGTGAAAAATATTTCTTTTTGTAAATAAAACGCCCTTTTTTCTTTTTTGTCGGAATGTGAAAGGTTTAAATTTTCAAAATCAAGATCGAGATTTTTGTTTCATATTTTTGCAAATTTTGTTTTATATTTTAATCGAAACTTTTGGAAATTGTGCCCCACAGATTTGTTTTTGGTTAAAACATTTTCTTGCCCCTGCTATTAAATTTCTAAGCAGGAAGAGTTCAGGGGTCTAGTCGTCTGATTAAAAATAATTTCTACCCAAGTGAAAAATAAACAAAGTGTCTTTTGTGGTATTTTATGTTTTCTTATTGACAAACATTGTTTGAACTGAAAAGAAGGTTTGTATGTCGTGCATATGTTTCCCCCCTGGGGGCTCTCCTTCAGCTCACTTTGACCTTGAAAGGGGTATACATTTAAATTGGGGGGAGTTTTTAAACATTTTTTACTCAAACTGAGTTATTTTTTCTAGTGGAGAAAAACATAGAACGCAAATGGCTAAAGATTACCACAAAGTTCTTTTTAATGCTTTACATAAAAGCGCCTTTGTTTCATTCGTTGTTCACAAGATAGAAAAATTGAAAAATTTTGGGAAAAATGTTATTAATATGTGAGACTTTAAGTTTTTGAAATCCTGAAGTGTAGGTAGGGGTGACCAAAAGTCATTACACATACATTTCAAGTGGGGAAAGCTTTACAATGACTTTTTTCATCTTTTCTAGGCCTGTTTTTACGTGGTCTGAAACCGCCAAGTGTGTTTCAGAACGAATCGAAAAAACCATAGCCTTTACACATCTTTTACATTTTGTGAAAATTTGCGAAAATCAGACACCCATGCAAAAAACCAGAATTAGACAAATTTTTTGGAAAGCGTATGGTCGTCTTTACTGATGCCTTAAGTAAGAAAACATTTTGTGAAAAAATTTAATCCAATAATATGATTG
This sequence comes from Rapana venosa, assembly GCA_028751875.1. Taxonomy (NCBI): domain Eukaryota; kingdom Metazoa; phylum Mollusca; class Gastropoda; order Neogastropoda; family Muricidae; genus Rapana; species Rapana venosa. Next base: position 64,762,098 of record CM054141.1, read on the forward strand.
ATCCCGAATAAAATGCTGCACTTGATATATTTAATGAATGTATGAAAGGTGCTGTGTGCTGAAAAAGTGTGTAATCGAATACTGTCACGAACGATATTTGGTTTGGTTTATAAATTGTCAAATAGAAAAAAAGGGGAGACTGCGAAAATACGACGTACTTTAGATGTCATGTGGGGTCAGTATACAAGGGGCTCGTCGGAATATAAGCTTTAGAAAGTAAAGAGAAAAAATTCAATGAAAACCCCCTTAAAAAAAATGTAAATCTTTCAAATCAAAAAAAGTTTTAATACTTCAAAAGAGTTCATTAAAAGAAACGCCGAGAAATGCATAAGAAAGTACTTGGGGGCAACATTTAAAGAGCTAAAAAAGAATTTTAACAAGGAAGGCCGATGACCTTTACATGCTGGATGACTGTTTATAAAACGCCAATTTTTTCTAGGGAAGAATATTGTTTCTTCAAAAAGTTTAAAAACTAAGGCCCGGGCCCTGATCATATTAGCGAAAGGACAAAAACTCAATAACAGGCATACATTTTTTTTTTAAATTGTTTAATGCTTTTGTTTATAAGGGAAATTTTTCCCGGAAAATGGACAATCAGTTTTTTACCAAATGTTTAAAAAAGGAAATTAAATGACCCAAAAAATTAAGGGGGCTTTTCTCTCATAATGTTACAAAAGTTTTTATACAATAATTAATCATAGTTTTACGGGGGCCAGGGTGTAGGAAAATAATGTCACTTTCATCGGGCAGGTTTTAAAAAAAAGGATACTAAACAAAGATCAATGTTTCCTTGCTAGCTTTAGTTCGAAAAAATTTTTCTTAATCGAAAATTGTATGTTCCTTCATTGCTTTGAAAAAGGCCTTTGACTCGATAAACGAAACCTAAAGGGCCTATCTTATTTAAAAAAAGGGGTGAAAGGAAATTGTATACTTACCCAAAATATGATGAAAATTGGGGAATGAAAGGGATGGGGAGCTGCACTACGATTTTTAAATGCACAGAAAAGGAGAAACAAGGTATTGGAGTCCCCATCTTTTTTTCCGCTTTTATAAAGAAGGCTTAAAGTTATAAAAAGGAAGCCCAGGGTTGTCCTTTTCTTTTGATGGTTTGTTTTTGTTTATCCTTCTTTTAAGACGAGTTTTTTTTTTATCAGAAAAAAAATTTTGGTTTGCAAACAAAACTTAAAACTTCGCGTGCTGCTCCTCATCAGTTAAAGTAAACATGAAGAAAATAACATTATTGCATTTAGAAAGGGGGGTACTTGGGAAAAGGGAGAATGGACTTCGATAGGGAAATTTAATGCCGGTATTTAATGCTTTAAGTATCTGGGAATTTTTTTTTAAAACTCGATTTATTTTTGTGTCTGCATGTAAAGATCCCCCCAGCAGGGAAAAAAACTACTGTTATTATAAAGAAAGATTATCTACAAAAAACAATCGTCCTGAAATTTAAATTTTTTAAAAATTTTTTTATTCACGAGTCCGCCTTTGTACATATGGCTCGGCTTGGGGTTAAAAAAAGCAGCACTCTGCTGTGAATCTTTTATTTGTTTCCCTTAAAAAAATTTTTTAGCTGTGGGCGTACACCAAATATCTGGTTACGGGTGAAATGGAGTTTTCCTTAAAAATTTTAAACTGCATCCAATGAAACGTTCGGATAAGATTCTGCAGAGGGAAGACATCGAATACCTTTTAAAAGCCTACAAAATTTTGTTTAAATTAGATGAAAGGGGGAAAAAAACGGGTAACTATTGCGCATTTGTCAAAAGGAATATGGTTTTGGGTGATTTTGGGTTTAAACCAGGCGTTGGAAAATACAGATGTATTCAAAAAAAACTTTCTTTCAGCGCTTTTAATTGTAGATCAAAAATGGAAATGTCATATTCAAATACAAAGATTTAATCTGTATGGATTTTTTGTAGTGCATGAAATAAAGCCGCATTTAAAAACCTCAGCATGGGGATTATATGAAAATTTTTGGACAAATTAGAATGGGCGACAATCTGGAACCCATCACAATAGGAAAGCCATATGATCCCACAAAGAAAAAATTTGTCCTTTATGTATGGGAAAAGACGATGAAGTAATTTTGTTTTAAGTTCCCCTGCCTTAAAAACTTAACGGGGTTTTTAACCCGTAAATTTATCAAAACCTGTATGTTCAAGCAAGTTTGCTGAGGGCTCAAAAGGCTACTGATTTTTGGTTTTTTCCCCCTTTTTCTGCATAAATTTTTTAAAGCTTCAGATATGAAACGTCATAGATGATTCGTTCAACTTTTGTTAATTGTACGATCTTTGGGTTTTTTTGTTATGTTTTTTTATCGAGTGTTATTTACTTCTTTTCTTTTCACCAACCCCTTCATGAAAGGGGGGTTTCCTAAACAAAAAATAATCCGAATCCGAATCCGAAACCGAATCTCTCTCTCTTCCACCCCCCTGCTCTTCTATTATGCCTGTTCACCCTTTCTGATTTTTTTGCTGTTTTTACTTTTGTTGTTGTTTTTTTTTTGCATCTTTCCCCTTTCCATTATTCCCCTCATTCTTGTTTTTTCGTTTTTTTTCCCCCTCGTCTCTTCCCCTTTTTTTTTCCCTTGCCCCTTTTCAAACAAATTATGCCCGGAAAAAAAACCCCACCCCATGACAATAGAAAGGAGAACAAAATAACATAGTGTTTGTGAAAAAGAAATTATTTGTTATTCATTTTATTTGAGGAAACCGCTTTGGGGTAAAAGATTTATGCAAACGCTTTGATTGTTTGTTTTAAAAAGATTCACACAAAAAATTCCCTTTTTATTAATCATTATTACATTTTTTTTTATTTTTTATTATTATTATTTTTAAATTTTTATATTATTATTATTATTAATTTTTAAAAAAGGGGAGGGGAAAAGGTTTGCTTTGGAACTGTTTCTTTTTATAGTCTCTCACGTTGTTGTTTTTTTTTTTTTTTCAAACGAAAACTTGATTGACAAAAAAACTATAGTAGTGTCTATTAAGACTTGTTGTTGTTGTTGTTTCGTTTTGGTTTGGTTTTTTTTTTGTGTGAGTTCATTAACTATGTTTTTTTTTTTTGCTTTTTTGTCTCGTTTTCCCCCCCCGTCTTTTTTTTGTCTGACTGCCTGTCTGTCTGTTAAATTGTCTCTGTCAAAATGTCAGTTTCTCCTCTCTCTTTTTTCCCTCTCTCCTCTCCCTCCCCCCCCTTCTCCCTCCTTTTCTCTTCCCCTCCTCTCTCCCTCTCTCCCCCCCTCTTCCCCCTTTCAACCTTCTTGATTTTCTTTTTTCCCCCCTACAACACTTTTTTTCCAGACCTTCTTTTTTCCCCCCCCGCCCCCCCAGATTTTTTTACCCACTTCCCCCACCCCCCCCACCCCCCCCCCAAACCCCTTCCCCCCCCTTTTTTCCCCCACCCTTTTTCCCACCCAAAGCCAAAAACGTCTAAAAAAAGGGGACAAAGGAAGAGAACACTAACAGAAAAAAAATATTCTGCTTTAAATTTTTTTGTTTATTTTCTTTCCTGCTCACAGTTTTTTCAAGAAGGAAAAAAAAGAAAATTAAATTATGGTTTGCTTAGGCCCCTTTGGTGGTTTGTTTGTCGTTGATTTGGCTTTTTTGTTGGTTTAATTTGTTGTGGAGGTTTTTTTGGGAGGGGCTTTTTTTTTTTTTCCCCCCCCCCCCTCCCCCAAACCCCTTTTTAAAACCCCCCCCCCCCCCCCCCCCCCCCCCCCCCCCCCCCCCCCCCCCCCCCCCCCCCCCCCCCCCCCACCCCCCCCACCCCACCCCTTTTTTTTTGGGGGGGGGGGGAAAAAATTTTTTAAAAAAAAAAGGGGCCCCCCCCACCCACCCCCCCTTTTAACGCCCCCCCCCCCCCCCCCCCCCCCCCCCCCCCACTCCTCTCCCCCCACTCTCCTCTTTTAACCCACACACACCCACACACACACACACATTCTCTCTCTCACTCACTCCACACACTTTTTCCCTTTCCTTTTTTCCTTCCCCCTTCCCCCTTCATTTTATCACGCCATTTCCAATTTTTTTTTTTTTAAATTGTTATTTTTCTTTCGTCAAATTTCCCCCTTTCCCCTTTCTTTTCCCCTTTGTTTGTTCTTCTTGCTCTTTCTTTCTACTCTTTTCTTCCGGGCCTTTTTTCAAAACAAATCGTGTGGGGAAAAAGAGATGACAAAGGGGGAGAACATAACTGAAAGCAGAGGGGAACATTTCTGCTTTGGAATTGTGTTGTTTGTGTTTCTTAGTCTGTCACGCTTTCTTTTTAAGAAGGGAAAAATGACTGGCAAATACTGAAGTATCGTTTGTTTTCCCGGGGTTTATTTTTTTGTTGTTGTTGTTTTTCTTTTTTGTTTTGTTTTTTGTGTGTGTACAAATTTATGCTTTGCATGTCAAAAACTCTCTGTTGGGTTTCTTTTCTCTGTCGTCTGTTTTGTTTGTCTTCAGTCTGTCTGTCTGTCTGTTTTTCGTCTTCGTCTGCTTGCTCTTTCTGTCTGTTTTTGTTTTTTAGTCTTTTTTGTCTTTATCCATCCTTTTGGGCGTGGATTTAACATCCCGTCTTCTGCTCTCTCTCTCTCTTCTTCTCTCTCTCTCTCCCCCTTTCTCTCTCCCTCTCTCTCTCTCTCTCTTCCCTCCTCCCCCCTCCCCCCCCCTCTCTCTTCCCCCTCTTCCCTTTCCCTTTCCCCTTTTCTCTCTCTCTCCCTCCCCCTCTCCCCCTCCCCCCTTTTTCCTCCCTTCCTTTTTTTCCCCTCCTCTCCTCTCATTTACTTCTTTTTACCCTCCCTCTCCCCCTTTTCCAAATGTGTCTTCTTTATCCCTATTCACTTGTTTTTTCTTTTTTTCTTATTTTCTTCTATCCGTCAAATTCCCCCTTTCGATTATTTCCTTCTCCTTTTTTGTCCTTTTTGCTTTTTTTTTCCCCCCCCTACTCTTTTTTCCTTGCCTTTTTTCCGACAGAATTTTGTCCCCGGGGGGAAAAATGGCAAAGGTGAAAACACTGATAGAACGGGGAACGGTTTTTCTCGGGAACTGTTGTTTGTTTGCTTGTTTGTTTTTTGTTTTCTACATCTCCAAATTGTTTTACAAGCTAAACCTTTGATTGGAAAAAAAACATAGTTTTTTTTCCATTCGGGGGTTTTTTATTCTTTTGTTGTTGTTGTTACTGTTGTCGTTGTTTCTGTGTTGTTTTTGTTGGGGTTTTGGGGTGGGGGTGGTGGTGGGTTTTTTTTTTCCTGTGTGTGCCTACCACTTTTGTTCTTTTAAAGGTCCAAATGCTTTATTCTTGTCTTTGTTTTTTTTTTTTGACTGCGGGATGTTTAACAAACTGTTGTCTGTCCCGTTTCTGCTGTCTGTCTGTCTCTTTTTGCTCCGTCGTCTGTCTGTTGTCTCTATCTGCTGTCTGTCTGTCCTCCGCCCGTCCCCCGTCCGTCCGTCGTCTGTCTGTTGTTGTCTGTCGTCTTCTGTCTGTTGTCTGTCGTCTTCTCTCTCTTTCTCTTTCTCTCCTCTCTCCTCCCCCTTTTCCCCCTCTCTTTTCTTCTCTTCCCCTCCCCCCTCCCTTTCCCCCCTAATCTCTCTTCTCCTCCCCCTCCTCTCTCTCTCTCTTCTTCCCCCCTTTCTCTTTCTGGTAAAAATTTTTGAAAAAAATCCCTAATCAGGGGAAAGCCGGATGGAAAAAAAGTTAGAATCTTATTGTTACCTTGGAAAAAAAAAATAAATTATTTATTTATTCTTCATTCTTCATTATTCATCTCTCTCCCCTTACTTGTTGCTTGGTCTTTCTGCACACCGTTGTGTCTGTCTTTTTTTCTTTTTTTAAAAAATTTATTTTTTTTAAATTAACCCAAAAAAAAACCAAAGTCAACAGAGGGTTGATTTTTCCAGACAAATATTTTCAAATGGAAAAACTAACACAACCCGTTAATAAAATTTTGTTTTGTTTTTCTTTAGAGAGATGGGGGGGAGAGGAGAAAACAGCAGACAGACAGACGATACACAGACAACACGACAGACAGACGGGGGACGACAGACAGACAGACAGACAAAAAAAAACAAACAAGAAGGGGAAAAAACATGAAATTTCTTTTGGGATATTTTTAATGTTTATGTTAAATTTTATTTTTAAAAAAAAGGAAAATACATAATGAATTACTACACTTAAAAAAGCTGCATTTCCAAAGTTTGAGTGAGTGATTTGGGGAGAGTGTGTGTGTGGTGTGCGTGCGTGCGTCTGCGTGCGTGCGTGTGGTGTGTGGGTGGTGTGTGATGGGGGGGGGGGGCGCTTGCAGCGCGCGTGCGTGTGTGTGTTTGTGTGTGGGGTGGTGCGTGCGGCCTACGTTGGGAGTGTGTAGCAGTGGCTTGCGTGCGCAAAAGGTTGTGCTGGCGCGCGCCTGCTTTCCAAACAAATTTTTTTATTCCCCCCCCAGAAGAACTTTCAGAGAAGGGGCCCTAATGCACCCTGATGTTCTGTGGAGTCTTTTAGAGTACCCCCCTTGTAATATCCCAATACAAGATATCCAGTTGGCTTAAAGAAAAAAACAGCGATAAAAAGACAAGGAAACAATGCCATAAAACCATTTAAAAGAATGGAAAAAGCAACTGACATATCCGGCCCTTAGGGTGAAAAAAAGCTGGTCAATAATTATGGCACTGAATACCAAGGAATTAACCCGAAGTGGAAAGCAGCTACTTTCCTGGGCCGGGGAAAAATAACGGTTTAATACCAAAATCTCACTTTTTAGTAAAAATCGAAGCTTAGGCGAAGGATGATAAAACAAAAGGGCACATACACACACACACAACACACACCACTCAACTTTAAAACACTCACCCACACCTCACACACCACACACTCACACCAATACACTCACCACACAACCACACACAACACACACACACACACACACACACAACCAAAACACCACCAAACAACAAACAACAAGCAAAAAAACAAAAAAACAAACAACAAACAAAAACAAAGAAAGAAAAACCCTCCCAAACATCATTGGGCATTTAATCCACAACAAGGGTCAAAAACCGTAATGCAAGCTTCTTTTAAAAGGTTTTTTTGATCACAGTTCAAACCCCCCAAATTTTTTACAAGAAAATATGATGAATTCAACGCTAAAACCCTTTAGCCTACCTCCTTACCCCCCACACACGTTTTCCCCATATAACCCTATGACCAAGTCTGCCCCCCATTAGAACCGTAAGCCAACACAATGCGTGAAAGACTCTTTTTTCCCGAAAATGGACGTGGGGGAAAATTAAAAGGGTAAAAAAGGTCCTATACACATAAAAATTTCTCATTGGTACCCCAGGCTGTGTGAACAACAAAAATAAAATAAAGAAGACTGTGTGAAAGGTGGGGAAAAAATAAAAAACGAAACACAAGACTAATGTTTTTCATGTAACCCAAACAGCTTTTTTCTTTATCTTTTAACGAATTTCACAGGTTTTCAGTCTAATCTTCAACATGGGCATGACGGGTTAAAAGATTTCAAGTAGCCATAGGCCTACAACGTCTTTTCCTTTTCTTTGTGACTTTGTGGACAGCGCTGGTCTTGCTCACTGTCACTGTGCATTTGTTTTCTTTCTTTCTCTCCTTTGTTGTTCGTTCCTCGGCTAGAGCTGTAAAGTGTACCCAGGGTGAAAATTTGCGTATGCGACCGTTTGTACCTTCCATTAAGGCAGCCTCACTATAAGGGATAAACATTCATTTCTAAAATTCCCAGTCAGATATATATCTGTTTATTTATCTTGCCTTCAGTTTTTGGTCTCATTTTGTCCGTACTTATCTGTGTTTTGGTCTGTTTGCATCTGTCTGTCTGTCTGTCTGTCTCTTTCTTCCTTTCTTCCAATCTCCCACCACCTTCCTTTCCTATCTTTTGCATTCACTTTTCTTACACAGTTCTGTTTTTATCAGGCTCAAGAAGCAGACAGTCAGACTCAGAGAAAGAGAGTGGGGGAAAGCTGTATCTAAATATATTAGGCCTACATGCAAAGTCGTACACACCAGTGTGGCGCCTTTCGTCCACCATTTGGATCTATCTCGAAGTCTCCAAACGCCGCTAAACCCAGTCAGTATTTTGTCATGCTATCTTCAAAGATTCTGCGTCAGAGCGGACAGATAGCTGGAAGCAAGGACCAACAAAACTGTGCTGGAACGTCTTGTTAGTGATAATACACTGGATTGTTCTCCTCACTGATCCTCAACGGCTTAGTGCATAAGCTCTAAACGTTAGAAATGTGGAGTTTAAGGATTCAAGATAGACTGCATCTTTTCTTTCTGTAGACAGCTATCATCCCTTTTCCCCCTTTACGAATCTACTAAGGTTTATTTGTATAAGGTGACCGCTTTAGGAATGCAAATCTAGGGGACTTAGCCTAGAGTTCAATTTTGATATCTCCACAAACGTGGGCAGATAGGCTATAGTTCTGTTTGATGTAATGTTGCAACCCTTCTCTAAAACTCGAAGTGAGCTGTATCTTCTTATCCTAGCCTGGTTTTCATATTTAATCTGCATTATGTTTCGGCCTCTCTGTCTGTCTCTGTTTGTCTGTCTCTCTATCTGCCTATCTGTCTGTCTCACTCTCTCTCTATCTCTCTGCCTATCTGTCTCACTCTCTGTCTCTTTGTATTTGTCTGTCTGTCTCTCTGCCTGTCTGTTTATCTCACTCTCTGTCTATGTGTCTCTCTGTGTCTCTCTCTGCCTATCTGTCTGTCTGTCTCTATCTCTCTGCCTTTATGTTTGTCTGTCTCAATATATGTCTCTTTGTCTCTCTCTGTCTCTGTCTGTCTCTGTCTGTCTGTCTCTGTCTGTTTGTCTCTCTGTCTGTCTGAGTCCTGTCTCTCTGTATTTGTCTCGGTCACTCTTTCTCTGTTTCTATCCCTCTTCCACCACCACCCACCCCCGGCTTCTCTCGTTCTCTCTTCCTCCCTCCTTCTTTCCTCCCTGCCCCGCACTTTCTCTTCCCTTTTTCTTATCCAGTCTCCTTTTAATTTAATAAAAATTATTTTTTGATAGAAAGGACTAGTTCGGGTTTGGGGTTGTTTTTTTTTAGGATACAACATCACCCTACGTAATTACTTGAGCGCAAATTCAATAGTGAACGTTTGATCTTGTTGGAGAGAGAGAGAGAGAGAGAGAGAGAGAGAGAGAGAGAGAGAGAGAGCCAGAGAGACAGAGAGAGAGAGAGAAAGACAGAGACAGAGAGAGAGACAGAGAGAGAGAGAGAGTGTGAGTGAGAGGAGGGAGGAAGAGAGAGTGAGGGAGAGAGAGAGAGGGACAGACAGACAGACAGAGACAGTGGAAGAAATACAGTAAAAGACAGACAAACAAAGAGAGAGACAGACAGACAAACACAGGCACAACAAACGAGAGAGGGGCTTCACTATCTCTAAAAAGATGATGATGATGATGATGATGATGATGATGATGATGATGATAATATAATAATAATAATAATAATAATAATAATAATAATAATAATAATAATAATAATAACAATAATAATGACTATGATGATGATGATGTTGATAGCAGCAGCAGCAGCAGCAGCAGCAGCAGCAGCAGTAGTAGTAGTAGCAGTAGTAGTAGTAGTAAACATATACTATCTATCTATCTATCTATCTATCTATCTATCTATCTATCTATCTGTCCCGTAGTCTGACGACCGTGGGGGCACCCTCAAAGACTCAACAACCAGTTCCCTCCATTCCTCTCTCTGTTCTGCCTTTCTCAGGGTTTGGTTGAGTTCTAGGCCTAGTAAACATATCCACATCATATTAAAAGTCTAGTAGATCCCTGTGGCGTCTGTTCCCTAAATTAAACTGTCTACCACGAAGTCTAACCCCCACCCACCCCTACCCCGCCCGAGCTATAGAACCAGTATTTCTTCTTCTTCTTTTAGAAAGTTATCTTCAAAGATTCTGTATGGAAGCGGGAAGGTAGTGAAAATGGCTAAGTGCTGCAAGGAACGGCAGTAGTAGAGTCGATGTTATTACCCTGTTTTAATCTGTAGACCCTACGTAGCTGTCTAATTTTAATCTGAGATTTACAAGTTAACCAAGATGACAGCCCTGATATCATTACCGCCTCTGTGGTCGGTGGGGCTGGCTATAACCAATAGGACTGGGTTGGAGTGGACTAACAAGATGGCGCCGTACTGTCTTTATCTGATGATGCATCTTATTTCTTTTTTCCTTCACGAATCCTCGGAGGCTTGGTGCTTTATCTGCCAGCGTTAGCAGTGCAGAGTTCTGGGATTTGAAATCTACTGCATCTTTTCTGTTCTGTTCTTCCCGACTGCTGTAGACGGCGATAGTCCTGCTCCTTTGTCATGTTGCATTCGTTTCTGAAATCCTTCAGTCTAGTCAGGTTTATCCCACCTTTTGCTTCCGCCTCCTTGTCGCATTTTGTCGTGTTGTGTGTTGTGATGTGTTGTGAGGTATATGTGGTGTGTGTGTGTGTGTGTGTGTGTGTGTGTGTGTGTGTGTGTGTGTGTGTGTGTGTGTTTGTGTGTGTGTTTGTGTGTGTGTGTGTTTGTGTGTGTGTGTGTGTGTGTGTGTGTGTGTGTGTGTGTGTGTGTGTATTCGTGTGTTCGTACGCGCGCGCGTGTGTGTGTGTGTGCGTGTGTGTGGGTGTGTCTTTTAGTGTGTTTGAGGATAAGTGTCCATTTGTCTGTCTGTTTTTCTGACTACTACCTCTTTGTTTGCTTAATGGTGACAAAACGAACAAACAACAAATAAACAAAAGCAAAATATTAAAAACAAACAAACACATAAACGAAAAATCAATGAAACCAAACCAATAACAAAAAGTGCAATCTACTTTGAAAGTGGTACATAACATTAAACAGTGTGACCCGTGTGTGCGCGTTTTAGTTTGACTACTTTTCTACAATATCTTTATAAACTATTTGTCCTTGTGAGGAACATTAAAACTGGCACATCTCCATGTGATGGATGATGCGCGTGAGCGTCTAGATGACTGATCACTGCACTGTAAACAAGAAAACAGAAATATCGTTCTGAATCATCCTTTCTAATTTGTTGTCTGCTGAAATGTGCTGTGCCGTTAAATCGTAAGAAAAAGAGGAAGTAACATCAAATTAACCACGGAACAGGGAAATCGCATACGATTTCAATATTGAATGCAATTAATGCAAATTTCCTTTCCTGCAGTTTCCCATAAAGCATGCTTTACATGTCTAACAGGCGCCTTTTGCATATCCAAGGTGTTCAATTTCATTCCGGAAGCAAGACGCTTCCTGTTTAAATCGTGTTTCTGGTATTGTGAGGTTTACTGAAAATAACACATGAGGAAGCATGTGTGAGTGCGTGTGTGTGTGGGGGGGATGTGGGGGTGGCTGGGGGGAGGTGTGTGTGTGTGTGTGTGTGTGTGTGTGTGTGTGTGTGTGTGTGTGTGTGTGTGTGTTGATGGAGGGAGGGTAGTTTGTGTAACATAACAATAAACAGGCATCATCATTATATCTACGGGTTTTGAATCTATATGGGTGGAGGGGGAGGGGTGGGCATCCACAAGATTGAATATAGAGCATCCCAATCTTGCGAGAGTAATCATAGTCTTAGGCTGTCATAAGCTCCATTTATTCTATTGTTTCCATAAATTACAAGCTAGTTGATTTTCCTCCTATTCATACACTTAGTGTAGAGACTAACTGACTAAACAGGTTACAAGGAAGATGTTGAAATCACAATGGCTGGCTATTGACAAGCAAATTATCATAAAGCGTACATTGAGAATACACAAAGGAAAAACAGAAACACATTTTCGCAGGCAAATCAAACATTATGGCTCTCAGGAAATGATGTTTGGATTTAAAAACAAAACGCCTAGCGGTACTACAAATGGATGTTGAACGAGAAAACTATGTCTGATTGGAAGATGGAATAGTTTTAAAAAACATTTCCAATAATTCCCGATGTCCCGTGTTCTTCACGTCTCATGATGGCTGTTCATCACAGTCAGTTCTCGATTACATTTCGGAAGCAAATCACTCTGTGTTTAAATCCTCCTTCCGAAATCTGACAGTGAATAATCGTGTGAACCAGCTGCCGTTGAGCAAGTGTTACCAGACTGGGTTACTGGCCGGATGGTCGCGGGTTCGAATCCCATGAGAGACATGTTGTTCCATACTCCGGCTGGCTGCGACCGGGAGTGTGTCTTCAATTTTACGTCTGTTCACTTAAAGTGATATTAGACGAAAATGTGTTTGCCTTACTGAGGCTGATTGGGGAAACTGGGACCACACAGTCGAGCTCCATCCACTTTATGGATGCGATTTTGAGTGTAGCTACACTTATTTAGCCAACATGTATGTATCCCTTGGGCCTGGTTGACGCCAGGGTCTCTGATGATAGGAAGCGTAGAGTTCAGCCCTGTCAAGTGGTCTCAAAGCATATTACGCACTTCCTCAGCATCATTTTTACATCATCCTCATCAGCACTGACTATCATGCAATAACAGGAAAATGATATGTGTGTTTGGGTTCCTGTCTGTCTGCCTCTGGCAGAGTCTGTTTGTCTGTCTTTCTGTATGTCTGTCTGTCTCTGTCACTCTACGTGCAGCGAGAAATGTGTTCGTTTTCGTTAGAGAAAAAAACAACGTAATTATAGCACATTATTGCATAATACAAAGAGCAACTAACAGTTAACAGCTCTTAGACTAGTGTGATACACACACACACACACACACACACACAGACACACACACACACAGAGCGCGCGCGCGCGCGTTATTTTTCAGTAAGCATCGATCAGAAATCAAGAGTGAAAACTATAGTCCTAGAGAGATGGCTTGATTGAAAAAAAAAGCAAATGCATTGCTTATTCAATGTACCTTCTGGAAAAAAAGAAAAAAAGACTTTGAACATCACGATATTAGTTTCTGCCTTAAAAGAAACACACCATGTTTTGCACTCTGACAGTAAAACGTTGCTTTTCAAATCAACGTAGCCTCCTGTAGATTGATAGCGTCCCGTAGAATGATTCGATATCATGTGTTTATTTGTCTGTCCTTACAAGAATATTCCACATTGATCCAATGGACAGAAACTAGATGTCCAACATTAACAGTCGTATTCAACTTTAAAACAGGAAAAAACCCATCTGTTTTTCTTTCCTCTGCTGAAGCTTCGAGGTTCACCAGCGGCTAGATTTCTCCTATACGACCGCTACCTCCCCCCCCCCCCCCCAACCATGAAGGTAACCGCATTTCGACTTCAGGGATGTATGCTGGGTCTGTTTGTGTTTCGTAACCCAATGAACGCTGACATGAATGACGGGATCTTTAACGTGCATATTTTGATCTTCTTGATGTGTGTACACGAAGGGAATTAAAGCACTGGTATTTCTGCACATGAAGTTGATCTGGGAGATCATACAATCCCCCATCCTTCATTCACCAAACGCGGCCCGGATTCGAAAATTGGATTTCCTGGACTTGCATGGAGATTACAATTAAACTGTCTTAACAACTCGGATATAGCGTTCGTTTAATAAATACATAAATCTAATGGAAGCAGCTGAGAAATACGTAAAAAACAACAACAACCCTAGGTTGCAACATAGATCTGTATCAATCTTGTTTCGTGGTTCAAATGCAAATTTAACGTCTTTTCATATGCAAATTAGGCTGCATAATTGGTTCAGACTAATATTCGTCGCGATCAAATATTTAAATGACACACTAATGAAAGTATTCCCCAGCAACATTAATTAACGCCTGTGCAGGGCATTTTTCGTTAAAGTAGTACTGATGTCTACATTGTCTGGGAGAGTTCCATAAGAGAGTGGCTGTAGGCTGGCGTGGTTTCTGATATATTCCAGGGTTACGGTTTTTGTACATACCTCCTGAAAATTCACGTCTGTGATGTTGCCTGTCTTCTGAATAAGATATAGAAAAAGTAAAACGAAAGAAGATGGAGTTTTCTGGTTTAAACAAATTTCTCTTGTAATTGTTGTTTGTTACGTCGCATTGTTTATACACAATACAGTTTGTATAGCAAAAATGTGGAACAGGATCTGACGTTTAATCTGAACTCATATAAATGCCAATTTAAAAGAAAATGACTAATTTTATGTTTTATTCTTCTTCCTTTGAACTCGTAGAAATCAAAGTCTTTATAATTACAACATCTGGTAACTGGTTCAGCCACGAAAAGTTCTAAAAAGATTATTATATTTTTTAGATGTTTTGTTCTTCAATTGAATCTTTGATAAGTCATTTTCAAAAATAATTGAGAAGTTATAAGTGGTCACCTGCACGTGTTTTCCTCCACTACTGTCTCTGCAGTGAAACGATTATCTTATAGTATAGATTGAAGGCATACTTTTCCCTAACGAGTTGCCTGTAAGGGAGATGATGATTACACATCATGCATGCATTCCTTTGGCAGAGGCCTGCTTGTACAATCAAGCGCAATGACAACACTCCCAATGGTTGTCAGGATAGTGTTCGTGTTTTTCTCAACCATCAACGATTGTGTGAACGAATATGAAGTCTCTGACACGTATATTGGATCTGTATGTGTGGATACACTTTTTTTTGCGCTGGGAGCTAGTTAAAAGCAAAAGAAGAGAAAGAAACAAACACCTTCGGCTAGCATGTTTACCAACAGTACCAGTTAGACTCAAAACATGCATTCATAATGATATAAGACTGAAACCCAGAACGTGAAGAGTCATAGATACCGTACGTAACAGCGCTCAAGATGACAGAACAAAGCGTTATAAGTGCGTGGCTATGGCCTGTGGCATACACTTGCTTTTTACAGGGTAAAGGCCACTTAAAATCGGCGCTACTTAAAAAGTACAATGAATACGGCTTTTTTGTTGAGCAAATCATTTTCATTGCTGCTTTTCCAAACGAGAAATGAAAGAAAGCATTTTATGAGTTATGGGTCTAAATGACAAAAAGAAAAAGAAAAAAACCAACCTAGATGGAGATTGATTTCCTTCGGATGAGACTATAGACCGAGGTCCACTGTGCACACGTTAAACCCGTTCCGCTTTTCGGAAGAGTAGGCCATTATGTGTCGGAGGGAACGGATGACATTTCCAAACTGCTTACACTCGGGGACTAGATGTAAAAGAGCACACGAGTGCTTATTCCATTATCCTCGAAATAAATAGATACATCAATCAAAATAAATAAAACAGGCAGTCACAATGGTAAGACTGAAAACCCAAACCATGCTGAGCGAGAGGTACTGAAACAGCTCTTGAGATGACATGACAGAGTATTATATTTTATTTACTTATTTATTTATTTATTTATTTATTTATTTATTCTTTGATATCGAGGATAATGGAATAAGCACTTATGTGCTTTTTACATCTAGTCCCCGTATGTATGCAGTTTTGTAATAGGCACTTAAAATCGGCACAACATAAACTATAACGAATACGTGGTTGTTGTTTTTTCCTGCAAATTACTTTCGTTCTTGTTTATAATCAAAAAGATAAATAATGGGAAACGTTATATTATGAGTTATGGGTCTAAATGACAAAAAAACACAACAGATGAAGATCGATTGCTACAAGCAATAAAACTTGGAACGCAGTTACGTATTTGAGCCTTCCTAATCTGTTGTTCCCTTTGAGACATGACGTTGTAGGAGAAGCAAGCTGCAACACTGACGTTATCACTGCACTGGGGGACAGCATCTGGCTTTCATGGAGAACAAACACAGGGCCATTTCTTCAATGGTCCCTTTAGCACGCTTGGCAAATTTGATGAAGTATCAACAACATGTGCTGAGTTTATTACCGGAAAGAAATATCTTTTTTTTGGAGGGGTTTCAATCTTCCACCTCAAATGTGACGTTCTTTCAAATTACGTATAATGTGGCATAAATATATGGTTTTTTTAAAGATTTATTTTATTATTTTATATCGAGGATAATGGAATAAGCACTCATGTGCTTTTCTTTTACATCCAGTCCCCGTGTGTATGTGGTTTTGTAAATTATGTCATCTGTTCCCACCGGCACACAATGGCCTATCTATCTATCTATCTATCTATCTATCTATCTATCTATCTATCTATCTATCTATCTATCTATCTATCTATCTATCTATCTATCTATTTTTCTATCTATCTATCTATGCTGTCCCGTAGTCTGACGACCGTGGGGGCACCCTCAAAGATTCAACAACCAGTTCCCTCCATTCCTCTCTCTGTTCTGCCTTTCTCAGGGTTTTGTTGAGTTCTAGGCCTGTCCATTCGCTGATTTTATCCTCCCAGCTCTTCCTTGGTCTGCCTCTTCTTCCTCCTTGGACAGTGCCTTGTAAAACTGTTTTTGCAAGTCCTTTGGATCTTGTGACATGCCCATACCATTTAAGTTTACGCTTTTTCACGATCGTTAGAAGGTTCTCATAGGGTCCAATGGTTTGCTGGATTCTGTTATGCACGCTTTCGTTGCTTATGTGGTCTTTGTAGGAGATGCCAAGGAGTCTGCGAAAGCATCTCATCTCCACCGCCTGTACTCTTCTCTCCAAATCTGCAGTCAGGGTCCATGATTCACAGGCATACAGAAATATGGATATGACAAGGGAGCGCATTAGTCTGATCTTGGAGATAAGCGGAACAGGATTTAACGTGTCCGCAAGATGTTCTGCGTGTGTGTGTGTGTGTGTGTGTGTGTGTGTGTGTGTGTGTGTGTGTGTGTGTGTGTGTGTGTGTGTTGGATAAAGGAAACTATTTGCAGGCTCGTCTTCTGACCCCATAAAAAACCCTCACACCGTTGCATTAGAGTGTATAAACTAACCTACGGAAAGCCCAACAACAGCAGAAACATCAACAACAACAACAGCAAAGCAACTGTTAATGGTGAAAAGAAAAATCGATGAAGACTAATTTGCTAATAACAAATTTTCAAAACATGAGACGAAATTATGTTCAAAGCCATCGACATTTGCTGTTTACTCTGAGGTGTGCTGTTTCAGTGAGCCCCAAAATGCAGCCGCATTACAAGCTGGAATTGCACAAAGGGGTAAAGGGCCTGGCTTTGATTCTGAACAAACACAAGTCCATTTTCCATGGAAATCTCTCTGTAGCCCGCTTTGTCAATTTGATGAGCTCTTTATCAGATTTGTTGGCTTCGGTACAAGGAGAAAAACTGTTATTCTTTGTTTGAATTTTCACTTGAAACATGACGTTTATGTAGGTTACGTGTGTGTGTGTGTGTGTGTGTGTGTGTGTGTGTGTGTGTGTGTGTGTGTGTGTGTGTGTGTGTGTGTGTGTGTGTGTGTGTGTGTGTGTGTGTAGGCGAACGTGTGTCTGGCTGTGTGTGCACGTGGTGTGGTGTGTGTGTGTGTGTGTGTGTTTCCGCGCGCATGCAAACGCATAGGCCATTGTGCGCCGGTGGAAACGGATGACAAAAATTTACAAAACTGCATACACACGGGAACTAGATGTAAAAAAAACATACGAGTACTTATTCCATTATTCTCAAAATAAAAGAATGAGAGAAAAGAACGAACAAGTGCGAGCGAACCTGCCCGCTATTGACCTTCGTTTTCTTTCTCCTTGTTGTCAGGGGCTTAGTAGATCCCTGAACTGTTGGTCATGTGCAGTGAGATACTAGCACTTGGTCGTCTGTGCCTGTGACTGCAGGAGGTCAGCCTGCATGCTGGGCATCAGCCCACACATCCTGACTTCAGAGCAGCTCATGCCCGTTGTTACCTTCGGTTGAGACTAGAAACCAAGATCCTGTGTACCAGTGTATGCAGAACATTTTTCGCACACGTTAAAACCCGTTTCGCTTTTCCGAAGAGCAGGGCATTTTGTGCTGATGGGAACAGATGACAAGGCTGACAAAACTGCATACAGACTGGGACTGGATGTAAAAAAGGCACATGAGTACTTTTTCCATTATCTTCGAAATAAAAGGATCGATAAATAAACTATATAAATGACCTGCGACTTTGGCCCTTTCTGGTGCTGGATGCAACGAAGTAGTTTTAGTCCTCTGGTTCCGTGCTGGGTTCACCGCAGCTTGAGGCTTTTATTTATTTATTTTATTTATTTATTCTTTTATATCGAGGATAATGGAAGAAGCACTCATGTGCTTTTTAACATCCAGTCCCCGTGGGCATGCGGTTTTGTCAATTTTGTCATCTGGCTGAGCCCACTGGGCGTCTGTCAGCAAGGCGACT
>CM054141.1:64785280-64795280 GCA_028751875.1 Rapana venosa
GTCTGTCTAACTATCCGTCTGTCTGTCTATCTTTGTCTGTTTCTGTGTCTAGTCAATATATCTCTGTCCCTCTTTGTGTCTGTCTCTATCTCTGTCTGTCTGTCCATCTGTCTAGCTCTCTCTCATGTTTCGCTCTTCACTGTCTCTCTGTCAGGCTGCTTGAATGTCTCTCTTTCACCCTTTCTCTCTTTCAATAAAGGAACAAAAAGAAAACCCAGTTTAACTGAGGCACAACTAATCAGTTTAACTGTTCCTAAATATTTTCCTCAGGAATGATTAAGCCTGCTGATTGATATTGACTTGTGTTCGGTCATGAATGGGAACAAAAGAGAAGACGAAGAAGAAGACGAAGATGAAGACGAAGACGAAGACGAAGACGACGACGAAGAAAAGAAGAAGAAGAAGAAGAAGAAGAAGAAGAAGAAGAAGAAGAAGAAGAAGAAGAAGAAGAAGAAGAAGAAGAAGAAGAAGAAGTAGAAGAGAGAGCGAGAGAGAGAGAGAGAGAGAGAGAGAGAGAGAGAGAGAGAGAGAGGAGAGAGAGAGAGAGAGCGAGAGACAGACAGACAGACAGGCAGAGAGACAGAGACAGACAGACAGAAAGTGAGAGAGACATAGACAGAGAGACGGAGACAAAAAGAGAGAGAGACAAAAACAGAGACAGAAACAAGACAGTCAGAAACAGTTCGTATGAGAGAGACAGTGACAGGAGGAGGCAGAGAGAGAGAGAGAGAAAGAAAGAGAGAGAGAGAGAGAAGAGAGAAGAGAGAGAGAGAGAGAGAGACAGACAGACAGACAGACGACAGACAGACAGACAGAGACTGAGACAGAGACTGAGAGAGCGAGAGTAATGCTAAGAAAACCTGTAACATAAGATGGTTTTGTCACTGCGATAGACACGTCGGTTGGTGTATTGAGATTATAACGGTCGATAATGTAAATACTTGTAAAGAAAAATAGGTTTAAGTGCCTTAAACATGCGCTCAAATTCTCAAGTTATCATTAGATCTTCCTTCTTAATAATTCCTCTTTTGAGTTTTCTTCGTATTATCTTTATTTTTTCTGGACTTGTTACAACATACCCAATCTTTTTTTAATTTTTTAAAATTTCTTGCCTCCTCCTCTTTCGTTAAATTACATCTTTAGAATTTCGCTCATTTAGCTTTTCTTTCCTTCTATCCTCTGTACACAACCTCACTTCAATTTGACCTTTTTCTGTTCATTTTTTCGCCCCATTCTTATTCTGATCTTCCTCCTTTGCGTCTTCGTTCTCTCATCCTTCATCTTTAAAAAAAGAAGGTTTAAAAAAAAAGGAGGGTTAAAAAAGGATTTAAAAAGAAGGGTTAAAAATGGATTAAAAAAGGAGGGTTTGAAAAAAGAAGGGTTAAAAAAGTGGGTTTAAAAAAAGGAGGGCTAAAAAGAAGGGTTTTAAAAATTGGAGGGTTTCAAAAGGAGGGTTAAGAAGGTCGGTTTAAAAAGGGAGGGTTATAAAAGGAGGGTTTTTTTTTTTAAAAAGGATTAAAAAAATAGTCGGTTTAAAAAAGAGGGATTTTTATTTAAAAAAAAGGAGGGTTTTAAAAAAAATCTTTGAAAAGCAGACGTTTTGTAACCAAGGTTTAAAATAGGTGGGAGAATTAACAAACATTTTTTCCGTTCATTTTTAAATGCACTACCTTTGAATAACTTGCTTTTTTTCACTACAGGCTTTTTGCAAATTGTGTCCGTTTTGCCTCGCTGTCTGTCTTCACTGTGTGTCCTGTTTTGTATAGTAGTATGTTCTTTCGAGCCAGAAGGCCCATAGAGCCGGAGCTTATCCCGGTTTCTGTAGCGTTAAGCGAACTGATGGTTTTTCACCACCCCTGTGACAGGACGCTAGTCTGTCGCCAGATACTTCCCCAGCAGAGCTGGTACCCACTTGTACACCTTGGGTGGAGTGAGGAAAATAGGAGTAAAGTGTCATTCCCAAGGACACAACACCGAGCCGAGCGGGGATCGAACCCGCGACCTCTGGATCACGAGTTGACCGCCTAAACCACTCGACCACGGTGCCTGCCTCCTGTTTTGTATGCAAGAGTATTTTCGTTCCAGCGTGAATGCATTTAGAATATTTGTAAACTCCACGAATATTTCTTCATTATCCTGGTTCCTGGGTTGTTTTTTAATTTATAGGATTTGTGTTCATTCCATTTTACGTTTCTTCACAAAATGTGATATTAGACACATTCAGAAAAAAAGGGGAGGGGAGTGGGGGAGGAGGAATTCTGGGAGAAGGGTAGGGGATTAATGTATTAATTAAATCTACACAGAACTGTAAGAAAATGTAAATACAAATAATTCTTGAGTAGAGAATAATAAAAATCCCAATGTCTAACAGAATGTGTGTGTGTGTGTGTGTGTGTGTGTGTGTGTGTGCGTGTGTGTTGTGTGTGTGTGTGTGCGTGTGTGTGCGTGTGTGTGTGTGCGTGTATGTGTGTGGGTGGGTGCATGTTTGTTGTTGTTGTTTTTATTGCTGTTGCTTTTGTTATAGGTGATTATATATTTCCAGTGTTTTCTTCTCTCTATTTATCCCTTTTAATTTTCTTCCTCTCTCTCTCTCTGTCTGTGTCCCTCTCTTTAGGTCTCCTCTCTCTCTCTCTCTCTCTCTCTCTCTCTCTCTCTCTCTCTCTCTCTCTCTCTCTCTCTCTCTCTCTCACACACACACTCACTCTCTCTGCCTTGTCGTCTGTCTGTCTCTATTTCTGTATCTGTCTCTGTCTCTGCCTCTCTCTCTCGTTTTCTGTCAACTCTCTCCTCCCTCCCTCTCTCTCTCTCTCTCTCTCTCTCTCTCTCTCTCTCTCTCTCTCTCTCTCTCTCTCTCTTAGTATTGGGTTATTATTAAGATGATAGGGGAACAAATACAGTTGCAGACAGGAAAAAAGAAAAAAAAATGGGTGGCGCTGCTCTTGTGGCGACGCGCTCTCCCCGCGGAAAGCAGCCCGAATTTCACGGAGAGAAATCTGCCGTGACTTAAAGTGGTATGAAATGAAATCTGAGCGCTTTGATTTGTTGCTTTACAAGATTCAGCGCTATATAAATTCCATACATTATTATTATTATTATTAAGATGTATACCAACGGGCAGGGACTAGATGTAAAAAAAGCACATGAGTGCTTATTCATTATCCTCGAAATAAAATAATTTTCATTGTCACTCTCTCTCTCTCTCTCTCTCTCTCTCTCTCTCTCTCCTCTCTCTCTCTCTCTCTCTCTCTCTCTCTCTCTCTCTCTCTCTCTCTCTCTCTCTCTTTTGCTTCTACTGTTTGAAAATATGAGTACTGAGTTCATTATTAATATGTGACCCTACGGGCGGGGACTGGATGTAAAAAATCACATGAGTACTTATTCATTATCCTGGAAAAAAAAGAATTTGTCTCTATTACTTACAATGTTTAGATGTTCTTTTTATGACTTTATTGAGGTTCCCCCCCTCTTTATTGTGTGAGTGTATGGGTATTGCACTTATTTTTATTATCATGACATTCAATTTGTATGAGCATAATTAAAAAGTGTTGGTGTTGATCGTGTGCTCTGTGAGTATTATATATTTAGTATTATCCCTGAGACACACACACACACACACACACACACACACACACACACACACACACACACACACACACACACACACACACACACACACACACACACACACACACACACAACACACAACACTCACTCACACACACACACACACACACACACACACACACACACACACACACACACACACACACACACACACACACACACACACACACACACACACACACACACACACACACACACACACTCACTCACATTCTTTCTTCTTTTGTTTTGTTTCTTGTTTTTATTGTGTGAATATATTGGTATTGAGTTTATTTCATTATCATGACATATAATTTGAAACGAGTATAATCAAAAATGAGTGTTGATGGTGATCGTGTATTGTTTTGGGAATTATATATTGGATATTATCTTTGAAATACACACACACACTCTCTGTCTCTGCCTCTGTCTCTGTCTCTGTCTCTCTCTCACCTTTTATCATTTTGCTTATAGTTATGGTGTATCCTGATGAAGGATTCATATTTTATATTTTCAATACTTATTGGACTAGTCCTCTGTACTTAAGTCTTAATGAGTGCCATATTTCAATATCTTATTGCTATGTGTAACAAGTATATGTACCATTTGACAATGTGTAGATGTTTATCTTTATGACTTATTAAGTTTGGTTGTTATTCTTCTTGGTTTTGTTGTTGTTGTTTCTTTTTCTCTTTTTTCTTTTTTTTCTTCTTTTGTTGGTTTGGTTTTTCTTTCTCTTTTGTTTGTTTGTTTGTGTTGGTTGTGGTTTTTTTCTTTGGGGGGTGGTGGGGGTGGGTGGGGGGTGGTGGGGGGTGATTTTAGGGTTTTCTTTTATTAGTTTGCTTTAGGGAGGGGGGGTGTTGGGGGGGCTGTTTTGAAAAGGGTTATTTCCCCGTGTTTCTACTGTGAGACTGTATAAGTGTTGCGTTATTATTAAGATGTATCCCTACGGGCGGGGACTGGATGTAAAAAAGCACATGAGTGCTTATTCATTATCCTCGAAATAAAATAATTTGTCATTGTCATTGTCATTGTCTCTCTCTTCCTATGTCCCCCTCTCTCCCTCTCTTCTCTTTACACGCTCGCTATGTTTGTCTCCCTCTGATTCTGTCTGGGTCTCACTTCTTTCCTTTTTCTCTACCACTCCCCCCCCCCCCCCCCACTTGCCCCCTTTACCCCCCCCCCCTGTCCATCCCGCGCCCCCCTCCCTCTATTCTTCTCTTGATTGAGGAAGGAAAAAAAAAGACAAGAAGCAAAGTAATGTTTAACTTGGGCTCACGTAATTACTTCAACTGTTTCGTAAACATTTGCCTCACGAAGATTAATCCTATTTCATTGACATTCATTTGCCTTTGGTCATGAATGGGAACAAAAGGAGAGGGAGAGAGAAGGAGAGAGGGAGAGAGAGAGAGGAGAGGAGGGAGAGAGAGAGAGAGAGAGAGAGAGAGAGAGAGAGAGAGAGATAGAGAGAGAGAGCACAGAAAGCCACTGACAGACAGGCAACAGTAGGCAGACAGAGAGACAGGCAGGCAGGCTGACAGACAGGCAGGCAGACAGGCAGGCAAGCAGGCTGGCAGGCAGGCAGGCAGACAGGCAGGCAAGCAGGCTGGCAGGCAGGCAGGCAGGCAGACAGACAGATGGATAGATAGATAGATAGATAGATAGATAGATAAATAGGCAGACAGACAGAGACAGACAGATAGACATATAAATAGATATATAGATAAATAGACAGACAGATGGATGGATGGATGGACGGACGGACGGACAGACAGACAGACAGACATATAGATATATGGATTGGTGGATGGATGGATAGAGAGATAGGTAGGTAGGTAGGTAGTAGGTAGGTAGACAGAGAGACAAACGAAAAAATAGCTAGATAGCCAAATCCATCCATCCATCCATCCAGCCAGCCAGCCAGCCAGCCAGCCAGCCAGCCAGCCAGCCAGCCACCCACCCACCCATCCATCCATCCATACACGCACACATACACACATACGTACATACATACATACATACATACATACATACATACATACATACATACATACATACATACATACATACAAACATACATACATACATACGTACATACAGACAGACAGACATACAATCATACATACATACATACATACATACATACATACATACATACGTACATACGTACATGCATTCATGCATACATACATACATACATACATACATACATACATACATACATACATACATACATACATACATACATACATACAGAGACAGACAAACCACAAAAAGCTATGATGGCTCCCTTCTTCTTTTCATTCTCTAAGTGTCTAAACGTTGATTTTGAACGCAGAGGATTGATGCAGATTAAACGACAATAATAACCTCCCTTTCTCACTGGTGTGTGTGTGTGTGTGTGTGTGTGTGTGTGTGTGTGTGTGTGTGTGTGTGTGTGTGTGTGTGTGTGTGTGTGTGTGAGTGTGTGTGGCGGGGAGGGAGGGAGCAGTGACATCAGAATCCTGTTCACATGTCATCGTTTACCTCGTAGCCATGCCGGAACCTGTCAGTATAAATAACACCTGCACCTTCTGAAAAGTCTGTACAGAGAATGTCCTCTTTTCTATCTTTCGCTGTCTTTCTGACTTGTTCAGGATTTTTCCTGCCACCTCTTCTCTGTTTACAGCCATCTTGGTCATTTCTTCTGCCTTTATTCCAGAAAAACAACAGATAGATAGATAGATAGACAGACAGACAGACAGACAGACAGTCAGGCAGACAGACAGACAGACAGATAGATAGATTGATAGACTAATAGACTGATAGATAGATAGATAGATAGATAGAATAGATAGATAGAATAGATAGATAGATAGAATAGAATAGATAGATAGATAGAATATATAGATAGATAGATAGATAGAATAGATAGATAGAATATATATATATAGAATACATAGATAGAATAGATGGATAACATTTCTCTCCAATGCCGAAGTTAGATACACTGGGCCTGACTTGTCAAACGCTTAACGGCAGCGCAACGCATTTCCACTCATATGACAGGCAACAATAGTTGCTGTATGAGCGTTTGACAAAGAATACGCTGCCTTTACTTTACCTGTGACAATACAGAGTACCTGTCTTGTAAAAGAATGTGCAAACAATTACAAATTAAGTACACTCCAAGTCATGCACTTAAGCCGTTTCGCAGAATTCGTCTGGCAAATAATGAATCAAATAGAAACAAAAGCAAGCACAATTTTAAACACACGGACACACAATGCATACATACATACACACACACACACATATATACATACATACATACATAAATATATATATATATATATATATATATATATATATATATATATATATATATAATATATACATACATACATACATACATACGCACATAAAATCAAACAAATAGAAACAAAACAAACACAATTTTAAACACACACATACACATAAATACATACATACATACATACATACATACATACATACATACATACTTACATACGTACGTACGAACATACATACATACATGCAGCCTTGCATAATAATAATAATAATAATAATAATAATAATAATAATAATAATAATAATAATAATGTGCATGCATCCATACAGTTAACCAGCCAACCAACCAACCAACCAGCCAGCCAACTAACCACCCAACCAACCAGCCAGCCAACTAACCAGCCAACCAACCAGCCAACTAACCATCCAGCCAACCAGCCAACCAGCCAACCAACCAGCCAGCCAACTAACCAGCCAACCAACCAGCCAGCCAACTAACCATCCAACAAACCAGCCAACCAACCAGCCAACAAGCCAACTAACCAGCCAACCAACCAACAATATCTGGACATTTAGTTGAGAACACCTGCGATGGAACAGTAACGTGCATAAGAGGACCTTCAACATCAATCTTTCCGAACCTGTTGGCTTCCCTTTAATATTCTGTTTAAAAAAATTACGTAAAAAGTATCATTGATCAGAGACATAATTCTTGATTTTAACACAACAAAAAGGTGTCCATTTCCTCTTCAATTTCCGATAGAGGATGCTTTGCAATATTGATGAGGACTAGTTATCAATTTTGCTTAAATTAATTTCGCCGGAAAAAAGTGAAATAGAAAAAAAGAAACACCCAGATATTCCTGTGTCCGGAATGTCACCCTTATTAAATAATGGGTAAATTTACATCACTGCCCCCCTCTGTGTTCCTAAGTGTGTGTGTGTGTGTGTGGTGTGTGGTGTGTGTGTGTGTGTGTTGTGTGCGTGTGTGTGTGTGTGTGTGCATGTGTGTGTGTGTGTGTGTGTGTGTGTGTGTGTGTGTCACGCGCGCAAGTTTGCGTCTGTGTAAGCACGCGTGTAAGCAAGCGTGTGTAAGCACGCGCGCGTGTGCTCGGGTGTGTGTGTGTGTTGTGTTTACATGTGCCTAAGTTTGCATGAAGAGAGAGAGAGAGAGAGAGAGAGAGAGGAGAGAGAGAGAGAGAGAGAGAGAGAGAGAGAGAGAGAGAGAGAGAGAGAGAGAGAGAGAGAAAGAGAGAGACAGAGAGCTAGCTAGCCAGACTGACTGGGTGACAGACAGACGGCAGAGAGAGAGAGGAGAGAGAGAGAGAGAGAGAGAGAGAGAGAGAGAGAGAGGAGAGAGAGTGAGAGAGGCATTCATACATACATACATGCATACATACATACATGCATGATACATACATACATACATACATACATACATACATACATACATGCATACATACACAGGCAAGCGAACAGAGAGGCAAACAGAATGACACACAGACAGACACACTGAAAGTCAAATAGACAGACAGACAGACAGACAGACAGACACATAGAACGCGAAAGAGACAGAGACAGAGACAACGTTTCAGACAGAACGACACACACATGCTCAGATACAGAAACGCGGAGACATCCTGTAAGCCAGGATTAGGTGTGTCCCTATGAGACATACGTCGCTACATTTAGAAAATGTCAGCCTTCTATTTTGCACAGAGAAGGAGAAGAAGAAAAATACAATAAAAACAAAAAATAAACAAACCAAACAAAAGAAACAACCCCGAAAAGCTAGCCCCATTTCTTTTCAACACTTGTATTTTGTACATGGCTAGTAATGCTAAAATGGACATTCATTTTGTTTACAGTTCTATTTTTCCTTAACCGGCACATGTTTTCTGTTAATCTTTGGCAACATTGTTAAAAAGCTTTGAATATACTGTTTTAATGTGTGTTTATGTTTGTTTGTTTTTTTAAATGCAGGGTTTTATAATAATAATAATAATAAAAATGGAACTTATATAGCACTATATCTTGCAAAGACAAATCAACCGTATGCTTAATATTATCCTTAGTTGCTGCTGCTTTCTCTTCTATTCATTATGTGTGGCTATTAGGCCCTTATTCTTAAATGGTTTGTTTTTTTAGCTGTAAAGATAAGCAGGCACTTACAGAGAGACATGAGACTGGGGGTGCTTTTTTCCCCTATAAATGCAGAGAGAGACAGAGAGAGAGAGAGAGTAGAGAGAGAGAGAGAGAGAGAGAGAGAGAGAGAGAGAGAGAGAGAGAGAGAGAGAGAAGCAGACAGACAGACAGACAGACAGACAGAAAACAGACATAACCCACAACTGAAAAAAAAACCCCCACAACAGAAAGACATAAGGCAGAAAGACGCAAACACACAAAACAGACAGACAGACAACCACACACACACACACATACAGACACACACACACACACACACACATACAGACACACAGAAACACACGCACGCACGCACGCACGCACGCACGCACATACAAGGCAGAGATCAACAGTTAGAGCTCGAACTACAGAGAGACTGAATGCACAAAGAAAGAGAAAGTGCCAACATGCGGCAGCCTGCCTAGCCCAATGGAAACACATACTATGTCTGTCCAGCCACAGTGCCCTCTGCCACCAACACCCCTTCCATTCCTTCCAAGTGATGGCGACACTATTTTCAGGAAGCCCTACTCCTCTCCAAATAATCACTCGGTGAAAAAGACGAAAACACATAATGCAAAAGCCTGAAGACAGGCTGGTTTTGGAGAATATTGTAGACCAGCTGAGTCTTCTCTTGTTCTTCCCTGACGACTATGAACTTTTAGGTCAAGGTGTTTTGACGCAGTACCTTTCAACAGTATCAAAGTGTCGACCTCCCCCCCCCCCCCCCTAATTTCCTTGTAATATATATATCTGTATATCTATCTATATACACGCATGCATGATGTGTGTGTGTGTGGTGTGTGTGTGTGTGTGTGTGTGTGTGTGTGTGTAGATGAGTGCGTGGTGCGTGTGTATGACAGGGCGGTAATTCGATTACCTCCTATGTGATCAGAAACCTGTCTCAGTGATGTTTCTAAAT
>CM054141.1:64812780-64817780 GCA_028751875.1 Rapana venosa
GGAAGAGGGAGGGAATAAGACTGAAACCCAACACATGCAAATGATGATACATCGTGTCCAGACGTGACAGACACAGACAAGGAGGAGGAGGGGGAGGGGGGAGGGAGGGAGCAAACTAGAAGGGATGGGGGAGGTAAGTGAGAGAGGGTGAGGGGGTGGGAGGAATGGTTAGGGCGGGGAGGGGGGGTCAATTATTCTTTGTGGAGGTCTACCACTTTGACAAAATGTGTCTGGTTTCTGTGTAGTAGAGACATCCCACCGGGTGGGTTTGGGCCTGGGCTGGTGAGCCAAAAGATCAATGGAGTGTGAACGTGGCGACTAGACTATGGGGCAAACGGGATTCCGTAGAAATAATTTTAGTACTGTGGTGTGGTGTGGTGTGGTATGCTGTAGTGTTCTGTACAGTGCTGTTATGTACTGTACTGTGTTGTACTGTGATGTACTGTTCTGTACTGTATTGTGCTGTACTGTGATGTCCTGTGCTGTATTGTGTTGCGCTGTGCTGTTCTGTGCTGTTTTGTACTGTTCCGAGCTTTTTTTTGTACTGTTCTGTGCTTTTTTGTTGTACTGTTCTGTGCTTTTTGTTGGTGTACTGTTCTGTGCTTTTTGTACTGCTCTGTGCTTTTTTGCACTGTTCTGTGCTTTTTTGTACTGTTCTGTGCTTTTTGTACTGTTCTGTGCTGTGTTGTACTGTGCAGTACTGCACTGTACTGAGCTGTTGTGTGCTGTACTGTATACTGGCACTGCACAGCACTGTATGTTGGTAATGTGCCGTGTCTTTCTGTGGGGTGATATGGTGTGTTGTGTTGTGCTATGTTTTTGATTTGATGCGTTGATATGGCAGATAGAATGAGTTTTTGTGGATTGATCGGGTGTGATGTGTTGTGCTAAGTTTTTGATGTGATGTGATATGGTAGAATATATTGTGTTGTGTCGTGTCTTGTGTGTGTGTGTGTGTGTGTGTGTGTGTGTGTGTGTGTGTGTGTGTGTGTGTGTATATGATGTTGGATGTTGTGCTATGTTTTTGGTGTGATGTCATAAGGTGGAATATATTGTACTGTGTTGTCTTTTGTGTATGTGCGTATACAATGTTGGTCTGCTGTGATGTCATGATGTGCTTATTATTATTTGCTGTTGTGGTTTGTCGTATTGTTATAATGGTGTGATGTATCATATTTTGCCATGCTGTGTTGTGCTATGTGGCGTTGACGTTTTGCTGTAATGCGATGTGATGTTTTGTGCTGTGTTGGGATTAAGTGAGTGGGGTCGCCGAATTAGAGACAGTTTTCTTTAACTGCGTGATGGTCAATGGCGATGAGGACAATGACATAATGGTGCTAAAAAATACCCTTATTTGAGACTACTTGACAGAGCTATACGCTACGCTTCCTTTCATACTTTATCCTAGCGTCTACGGGGTCTGAGAGATACAACCCCATTCAGTGTTGGTCAGCTAATTTAAGCAACAGTCAAAATCGTATCCATAACGTTGATAAAACACCACTGTGTGGTCCCAGTCTTTCCAACGAGCCCACGGCACACTCACTCTGGCTAGGAGCCGCCTGGAGTCCGAATACTCCCCGAAATCCTTCGTGAATGGAATCCATGATACTCGAGCTAGGAACTCCATGCACAAACCGCTGTCCCATGGCGACTGGTGTTTCGGTTTACTGTTGTTTTTATATCTGCGCTACACTGCTGCATATGCCACTTTCGTGTTGTGGGAAAACTTCCCTATGCAATAACCCTGTCGTTGTGTCGGCGTAGTTAACCAGTTCTGAATATTCCTGCTGTTGGCAGACTATCTCTGTCTTCGTTGACTTGTGTGTGTGTATGTGTTGTGTGTGTGTGTGTGTGTGTGTGTGTGTGTGTGTGTGTGTGTGTGTGTGTGTATGTGTGTGTGTGTATGTGTGTGTGTGTCAAATCAAGTCAAGTTAAGTCACATTTTTATTTCTCGATGGTACGTTGAATAAGCAATGCATTTGTTTTTCCCCATCAAGTTATCTATCTAAGAACACAAAATCTCTGAATATTGAAGTGCTACATTATTGCTAACTACATTATTGTGTGTCTGCGTAAGAAAGACAATGACAATGACAAAGACAATGACAATGACAAATTCTTTTATTTCGAGGATAATGAATAAGCACACATGTGCTTTTTTACATCCAGTCCCCGCCCGTTAGGGATACATCTTAATAATAACCAAATACTTATACAGTCTAAAAACAAAGGGAAATAACCCTTTTCAAAAACAGCTCCCCCCCAAAGCAAGCAAATAAAAGAAAACCCTAAAAATACCCCCCACCCCACCCCCCAAAAAACCCTAACCAAAACAAACAAACAAACAAAAGAGAAAGAAAAACCAAACCAATAAAAGATGATAAAAAAGAGAAAAACAGATAAACAAGAACAACAAGAACAACAAGAGAGAGAGAGAGTGAGAGAGATGACAATGACAATGACAATGACAGAAAAGAGAGAGAGAGAGAGAGAGAGAGAGAGAGAGAGAGAGAGAGAGAGAGAGAGAGAGAGAGAGAGAGAGAGAGACTGGCAGACAGACACACAGACAGAGACAAATAGACTGACAGACAGAGACAAAGACACAGCGAGACAGGCAGACAGATACAAAAGACAGACAGACAGACGGACAGACATAGACAGACATAGAGAGAGAAAGATAGAGGGAGAGACAGTTCTGAAGGGGAGTAGAAAACCCTGTTTCTCTGGCCTCATAAAGAGATGTTACCTCTAGGTGACAACACGTCTCCTTCCCAGTGTCTGCAGGCATCTCTAACAGTAATTAACAACAATAAAAAACCCATACACACAAACCCTGAGCCATGTGGAAGCCCCTCAGTAGAGACTAAAAACGTAGGTCCTGTGTGGGAACGCATACAGAACATCTTGCACACACGGTAGAATCTGTTGTTTGTCTTTCGGAAGAGAAGGCTTTTTTGTGTTCCGGTGGGAATGCACGACAAAATTCACAAACCGCATACTCATGGGGACTGGATGCCAAAAATTAAAGCATATGAGTATGTATTCTAGTATCTTCGAAAGGAAGAAAGGAAGAAAGAAAGAACGAAAGCAGGACAGTAAAAGAAAGAAAGAAAGACAGACAGACAGACAGGCAGGCAGACAGACAGCACAAGGTAGAATCTGTTTCTGTCTTTCGGAAGAGAAGGCTTTTTTGTGTTCCGGTGGGAATGCATGACAAAATTCACAAACCGCATACACATGGCGACTGGATGCTAAAAAGTAAAGCATTTGAGTGTTTATTCCATTATCTTCGAAAGAAAGAAAGAAAGGAAGAACGGAAGCAAGACAATAAAAGAAAGATAGACAGACAGACAGACAGACAAACAGACAGAAAGAAAGAAAAAAAGAAACGAACAGAAAAAAAGAAAATACAGAAAGAATAATAGACAGACACACAAAGAAAACAAAGAAAACAAAGAAAGACAGACAGACAGCCACACAGACAGCCAGACAGACTAAGATCACCATTATAGAAATACTTAAGTACCGTATGTTTAAAAAATGAAAGACAGTAGGTTGGGTGGAGATGTTAAGTGCAAAATGCATTTCGCCAATGCCTACACGCGTACACACTATGTCCCTTCCCATTTTACCTGAAGGGATGGGTTAGGGAGCTGGGTATTCATTAATGAGGGCGTCGTGCCTATAGATGGCTTGCTAATTGAAGGCGAGAGTTCCATTCAAAAGGGTTTTGCCACATGAGGGGGTATTTTTACGTTCCTCCTCCTCCTCCTCCTCCTCCTCCGGAGAGAGAGAGAGAGAGAGAGAGAGAGAGAGAAGAGAGAGAGAGAGAGAGAGAGAGAGAGAGAGAGAGAGAGAGAGAGAGAGAGAGAGAGAGAGAGAGAGAGAAAGAGAGAGAGGGAGAGAGAGACAAAGAGAGAGAGACAAACAGAGACAGAGACAGAGACAGAGATACAGACAGACAGACAGACAGAGAGACAGAGACAGACAGGCCGACAGTGACAGACAGAGAGACAGAGAAACAGAGAGACAGAGAGACAGACAGAGACAGAAACAGAGACAGAGACAGAGACAGAGACAGATACAGAGATAGAGACAGAGATCTGACGTTCATCATAAAGTTGTATTTCTGCGTTCGCGATCGTTCGCCTTCACCATTTTTGTAACTGCATTTCGACTTCGGGTATGGTGTCTAACATTGATCACCTGTCTCCTTCGGATGATGCCCTGTGTGCAAAACCAGGGAAGGTTAAGTTTCAAGAATCGCAGAACACATACACAAAGAAACACAAACAGACAAATGTTAGTCCGTCGTGTTCGACGATGACCTCCAAAACAGCAGAGGAGACAGCTGCTGTTTCGGAAATGGGCAGAAATTTGATTATAGTGGAGATGCCTGCCCACAGTACATCCCCCACTCTCTCGGCCAAGTGGGCATAAGGACAGTCAGCGTTGGAGATGTTCTCCAAAGGCCAACCAGCCCCCAGGGCTGCAGCACATAAGGACTGTGCGAGTCAAGCCTCCTAGTCAGAGAGTCATAGTCGATCACTAAAGACTAAGCTGTAAAGTGGATTTCCATGAGTGGGAAATCCACTGGTCATACAGCCTCTCACTTTGCTGTTGCCTCAAACAGACAAACACGCACACACACACACACACCCATACACACACACACACACACACACACACACACACACCACACACACACACACACACACACACACACACACACACACACACACACACACACACACACACACACACACACACACACACTCTCTCTCTCTCTCTCTCTCTCTCTCTCTCTCACACATACACACAAACGCCCGCACGCACATACGCACCCCCCCCCCCCCCCACACACACACACACACACGAGGCTTGATTTTGCATGATTTAAACAGTTTGACGAATGACGAAATGGCAAAACATATTAGGATTTGTAAAATGCAAATTGTAAGATCATGTTGTGTCAGAAGAGAAAACGAGCTTTTTAC
>CM054141.1:64827780-64837780 GCA_028751875.1 Rapana venosa
CAATACCGCACAAAGCAAAATAATTCAATACAACAAAGCACGATTGAATACTGCACAAAGCAACATAATGCAATACAACAAAGCACGATGCAGTGCTGCACAAAGCAAAATAATGCAATACAACAAAGCACGATGCAGTGCTGCACAAAGCAAAGCAACGCAATGCAATGCACTAGACACGTGACGCTCCACGACAAAATGAGTCGCATTGCATGTGATCTACGTTCCTCCCTAGAGTGATTTCAGGCAGGTTGGGGATCATGTTGTCGACTTTACGATTTTGATTAATAATAACACTATAAGCTTTTCTATACCTTGCACTCATGTATTAAGGAAGATTTTGTGTTGTTTTCAATTACGTTTTGAACGCATTTAAAAGTACCCAATCCTTCATTCTGACAATCCATTTTCAATGAAAACAAAATCGTCAGTTTCTTTGAATCTAGCATTTGATATTTCCAAGCCGTTTCACACAATTGTTAGATTTTAATCTGTTCTTTATATTGAATAGCTTTGCTTTTGTATCACGGTACATTGATAAAATGTTAACAGATAAAAAAAATTATCCCCAGTACAATGTGAATCACACTGTGCTGTAGGGTCCCGAATCATTGCAATGCAACATGATACAACGCAACGCAATGCAATGTTGCAAAAACACCACCACCACCGCCAGCAGCAGCAACAACAACAACATCAACAACAATATGATACAATATAGGATAAAATCAAATCAGTATACTCCATATTTCCCTGCAGTTTAAGCTCCTAAAGGATAACGAGTTATCTGATGACACCGCTTGAATAATTCAGTTAATAAATAAAGAACTGCAGTAACCAGCCTTCAGCATTTTCAACACTGAATCCCACTGTCCATAATTCAAACACACTCACACACACACACACACACACACACACAACACACACACACAACACCACACACACACACACACACACACAACACACACACACACACACAACACACACACACACACACACACACACACATACACACACACGCGGCGCCGCGCGCGCGCACACACACACACACATGTCTATTTTGTTTACTTGGTCGTTTGGTTTTGTTTTTTTCTGGAAAGTTTTGTTTGTTGTTGTTTTTTGTTTTGTTTTACGGTTTTTGTTTCTTTAGTTTTTGTTTTGCTTGTTTGTTTCTTTGTCTCACAATAACAATAGTTTATTGTAATTTAAGCTTGTTAGCCCATTCACAAGGGGACAGAGGGAAGGGGATTGGACACAAAACATAATTATAGTGAACAACAAACAAAAGATAAATAGGTGTAGCCCAGATTGTTTTGTTTTGTTTGGGCCTTTCGTTGTTTGCTGTCTGTTTGCTTTCGTATTTTGGGGTTTTTCTGTCGGTGGATGTACAAGAATTTGTCTGTTTGTTTGATTTGTACGGCTTATTATTGTTGAGGTTTTTCATTCTATGTATGTGTATAATTATGTCATCATTATTATTAATTAATTAATTACAGGTTATTTTTATATAAATGGCTTGATCAAAAAAGCAATTTTCTGCTTATTCAATGGGCCATCTAAACATAAAATGGTGACTGTGACTTTGACTTTGACTTCCACACACACATACACACATACACACTATACACACTCACATACCCACCCACACCCACCCACCCACACCCACACCCACCTCCCCCCCCCCCCCCACACACACACACACTAAGCTGCTTTCATAGCTTCATCAAGCACTGTTTAACAGTCAATGTTATTTCCCAAGCTTTTGTCACCTGATCGATTACACTGTATTCTACGCTATAACAGACAGACATTACAGACAAAGTTGACAAATACCCCGGGTTATTCGGCTGATACAAATATATCATAGGAAATGATGTATGATGCAGTCTGCAATCATGATGTCTAGGATAAAATTGCCAACAAAAAGAAAACAATAACAAGAAATAATGAGCATAATGGGGCGGGCTGAGACTGTGTTGAACAACGCTATAATGTTTATAGGCGAATATCCTGCGTGAAAAATCTATGTATTGGAAGTAAAAAGAGTGTACTTGGGGGGAAGGGGGTTCTTGTATGTTTGTTCATTTGGTTGTGGACATTTATAACTTTTGGGACTACATATTTTCTGTTTTCAGAATAATAAATCATAGCAACAAATGTTAACGCACTATCACAAAAAGGCAAGGTAAACAAATTAAGGCTAACAAAACTTGCAAGAATAAACACATTTACATCCATAACAAAGCCTAGCAGAAATCCCATCCCACCAAAACAAACAAAATGTTCCTAGTTATCTGTTTGAGTAATAAGCAACAAAGCTTAACCAAAGCACCATGTTTTTATCCAAATAGTAAAATGCTATTCTAGATAAGAAGATACCATCAGGATACACAGTGAAAGAATGGGTGAAAGTGTGCTTTTATTTTAATTTGCATAAGCTTGCACATGCAGAGAAAGAGAATGAATGAATGATCTTTATTTTCCAAAGGTAACGGAGTAGGTATTCGTATAATTTTTTTTAACCAGCCCTTGCCCTGATTAGGGACTATCAACAAAATAAACACAAAAAACCCCAAAGAAAACAAAACCCCAACTCCAACAACTACAACAACAGTTCAACATATGATTTAAAGAGAGAGAGACAGAAACAGCGAGAGAGAGAGAGAGAGAGAGAGAGAGAGAGAGAGAGAGAGACAGACAGACAGACAGACAGACAGACAGACAGACAGATAGAAGTGTGTGTGGGGGTGGGGGGGCATAATGAAGCATACAAAAATACACGAGAAATACGGGCACTGAAGAAGGTTTCAAATAAACCAAAATATTTGCGCTGACAAACACGTGGGTGATGGGTTTTTACTATTTTCTTCTACAAGAAAAACAAGCACCCGTAAAAATACAGACAAGCACAGGACAAAAGATAGCTCATCACACACACACGAAAGACTTGACCTTGTGTTTAGCCTTGTGCAACACAAGGGGACGGAATAGCCTAGTGGTTAGACTGTTGCTCATTGCACTCGCGATCTGCTGACCCGGGTTCAAATTATGTGCAAGAGAGGGGGGTGGGGGGGGGGGGAGATTTTTATTTCCCCCCTGGAGTTAACATCAATGCCGACTCCACTATCCTCCCCTCCCCCCAAAAGTCCTTCAGACCAGTCTATAAACGAAAGTCCCTTGTGCGAACACATGCAGAACATCTTGCGCTCACGTCGAAGTCTGTTCCGCTTTCAGGAAGAGTAGGCTTATCATGTGCCAGTAGGAACAGATGACAACATAATAAAGAAAACCCGCATGCACACGGAGACTAGTTGTAAACAAAAGTACAAGGGTTCCTATTCCATTATCCGCGAAATAAAATAATAAAAAAGTATGTAAAATAATATCACACACACGCGCGCGCGCACGCACACGCAGACACAACACACATACACACACACACACACACAACTTTAGGGCTATGTCATCAGACACGATTAACAATCATTGCCATTTCACACGACATTGCAGATAATGTTGACACTCTTGCTGCGCAATTTTGCCACCACATAGATTTATATTGTTCATTGCTGATCATATAAGCTACGCTTACTTGATGATGTAAGCTACAGTTTATGCGTCTATATCAGGGCAGCAAACTTTACACCCTACATCAACAACAAGGCTCTTAAACATCGTGTTAGTTTTATCGATTTTCTGACGGAAAGTTGTAAACAAAACATTACATTGATGTGCATCTCTAACAAGAATAAAATGGAAAGGCTGTAAACAATATATTGCAGTTTTTCTTTTGGTTTGATTTTCTCTTCTAGTGTTTTTTATAGCTTTTTGTGTTTACAAGATTACTTGATTTTCAAATAAATAAATCAGAAAACATTTTATGAACAAAGGAAGTAAAAGAAACAGAAACAGAGTAAAACAAAGATAAAAACCTGATCCTGAAAATTACACAAACAATCAGTTAAAAAAATGATAGATCAACTAAACACTTAGAAAAGGAGAAGCTGCAAGCAGCAGCAGCAGCAACAACAGCAGCACGAAAAAAGCAACAACAGGCAAATGGTATGTTCCTATTCTGCTAACATAACGTCATTGCACACCAACTGCAAAAGACTACTTGCCCAACGTAGAGCGTGTTTGTAGGGCTCTAATGATTGTCTACTGCAGCCTGGCTAAATCAGTTGTATAATTGAGAGAAAAGTCTGAGAAAAGAAGATGGGTGGATGGATGGATGGATGGATGGATGGATAGATAGACAGACAGACAGACAGGCAGGCAGGCAGACAGGCAGGCAGGCAGACAGGCAGGCCGACAGTTAGATAGATAGATATACACAGACAGACATACAGACAGGCAGACAGACAGACAGATGAACAAATAGAGAGATAGATAGATAAATAAATATATATATTATAGGTAGATAGGTAGGTAGGTATACGGCTTGATAGACAGATAGACAGATAGATTGAAAGATAAGTAGATATATACATAGATACATAGATACAGGTCGAGGAAGAAACAGAGAGAAAAAGCCGGGCAGAGCAATTGATAGGACCAAAGACAGATGGACACAAGAACAGATGACAGCGGGAAAAAAGAGCGACAAAAAACAAACCCTATACACATTACTTATACAGCAATAACTATACGTGACCCTTTGCATCAGACACACAGTTTACAGTCACTATCATCTGCTCACTGACTCCCCTCTTCCCCTGCCGTACTCTTGTGTTCTGCCTCTATACAAGACACACACATTACAGACACTGATGACAATGTCCCTGAGTCATTTAGCTCTCAGACAGAGACATCCTCATTCAGGCCATGATGTATATGCTGCAGTCGACGTTGCTGGATAGTCTAGGCAGGAAGAATGATGACCAGAAATATGACAAACACTTCTTACCTAATGGGTCTTCATTTGCTCGTTTGGACAAGACGTAGCGAGAATAAGAGAAGATGTTTATGTGCAATACCAAAAAAACAATAATGTAGCAGTTAACGAGGAGTCTTGCTTTTGCTTTTACTTTCGTTTTTGTTGATTTGCTTTTATCTTTTTTTGATTTATTTGAAGTTTATAGCGTTGCTAAGGCTGTTTATCTTTTTCACAATCGTATACTAGCTGTTATACATCACAGACATAAATAAATAAATCAGACAGACTCAGAAAACATGAAAAGCAACAAAAAAGCAGCCTTATACCAAATCTCAAAAACCTACCAGCATACAAACAAAAACACAACAAATTATGCCCCAAATTCATTGCACACTGGGAACTATTTTCACTGATGTTGTGCGGTTTTTTTGGCTTGTTTTGTTCCTCGGTTAGGGCCTCGATGTTCACAACGGTGAGATGTTTGAGACTGCCTGGGTTCTTGCCTTCCACTAAGATAGCCCACTTAGGTGTTAGTCTTTAGGAGAAAGGAAGTAGCCATCATTCCATGTGGAAAACCTAGGTCTATATAGAACATGGTAGAAAACATACAACAACATGTAAAGGTGTATGTTAAAACAAGAACAACAGCAAAACCATACATAGAACAATTCGCACAAAAACAAAAACAACACAACACACAAAAGAAACACAACGGTAACACAGTGACCACAAATGGGCATTATTGCCACGGGTTATTTATAGGCCTAGCATGAAAGTTTTACTAAAGAAACTTGTCGTGACGCTACACTACACTACACTACACTACACTACACTACACTACACTACACTACACTGCACCACACTTAACTCCACCACCTACTCCACTGCCACTGCACTGCACTGCACTGCACTGCACTACACTACACTACACTACACTACACTACACTACACTACACTACACTGCACTACACTACACTAACCCCCTCCACTCCACTCCACTCCACTACGCTACACTACGCTACACATTCCACCGCACAACACTCCACTCCACTCCACCACATTGCACAACGCTACACTGCACTACACACTTCACAAAACAATGCGACACGATGCAAGGCTGCAGGCTGAAACCAAAGCCAATGCAATAACTATGTTGCAGCACTATCGTCCAGTGTGCAGCACAGCACTGGAGAGCATGATGCAGCAAGCATCGTAGAACAGCACGGGTCTGCACACTACAGCAGCGCAGCATAGCACAGTACACTCCAGTGACCACTGTAGCACATCACAATGTCATCTACTGTTCCACATATAATGCATTCTGATGTTTCAATGCAATGCAATCTGTTGTTTCAAATAAAATGCAATCTAATGTTCGAAATCCGATGTTTAAAAACAACAACAACACAGCGCTAAAAATATTTTCATTTGAATTATCTATGCAAATGATATAATTCCAGAAACCATTTTAGGAAAGGGTCGACTAGAATCCTTGATCCTGATGTCAACTCTGATGTTATGTAATATTTTATAACGGGCTAAAAACAATAATATGTCCTGATGCAAGCAAAGTGAATGACTCTGCGTCTGCGTATAAATACACACACATACGCACACACACAACACACACACACACACACACACACACACACACACAGACACACACACACACACACACACACACACAACACACACACACACACACACACACGCACACACACACACACACATACACATATATATATTTTTTTTCCTCACAACCATTATTATGATAGAATTTCTATCTCTCTCTATTTTCATCTTTTGCTGGCAGGAGTAGTAGGCCACAATACTATGTATTTATTTTAAGGGCTGTAATAGACACTTCTAAATTATGGAGGTTGTCTTGCTGTTAGGTATTACAGAGGACAAGTGAGGTTTCAACCACCACCAGAACCTCTGATGAGTGTTCAACCAGAGGCAAAGCTAGCGAGGTCTGGCCAAAGCCATGGTCCTTACTCGAATAGTCCCTAAATGCTGCCAGCAAATTTGTATTGAATTGATTTTTTAATCTTGTAACTGGTTACCTGCACTTGTTCTTCTCCACTGTATATGATCGTGTGTGTGCGATTGTATATATGTTTTCTTGCGCTAGCACTTGTGTGTGTGTGTGTGTGTGTGTGTGTGTGTGTGTGTGTGTGTGTGTGTGTGTGCGCGCGCGCATCTGTCTATGTGTCTCCGCGTGTGCCTGTGAAAGATAGACAGGAACAGAGACAAGCAGTTTGATACGGAAACATAACACACACACACACACACACACACACACACACACACACACACACACACACACACACACACACACACACACACACACACACACAACACACACACACACACACACACACACACACACACACACACACACACACACACATATATATATATATATATATATATATATGGAGAGAGAGAGAGACAAATGCAGACAGACGAACACAGAAACAGAGCCAATACTGCACACTCAGACACAGACATAAATAAATAAATAAAACCATATAAACAAAGCAGCACACAAACAGCTAGATACATCACACACTAACCAGACAGAGAACACAAAAAACAAAAAAACCGAGAAGTCCCACAGTGCAAATGATTTTGTGCGTACATATATACCCACCACACTTACAAACCTATCATGAGATTTTAAGGGTAAGATAAAGGTGTCCCATCACCTATTTGGTCGTAGGGGAGCGAGGCATCAAAGACCTCACTTCTCTAGGGCCAGCATATTGAGGGCCGCGCCCATCTCCTCTCCCTCGCTGCTTTACCTTCCATGACCCTATTGAGGGCAGGTACCCAGTTTACATCTGGGTGAACTGGGGACTGTACTGAAACTAAGGCGCGCAAACGGTCAACCATCCAAGTGGTAACCACGCTAAATGCTGTTTGACATTGGCTGGGGGAAAGCAAGTGCTCTGACCACTGAGCTACCCCGTCCCCCATTTAGGATCATACATGCTCGTTAAGCAACACGCTCACGTCCATTAATGTTAAGCGATACTAGCGGTCAGTGAATTTTGTTTTCGATAGTGACGCTGTCCGTGTTGAGGGGCTCACTGGTCTCCATGAGTAAGTTGTAATGGTCAGTCTTCCTTGTGGGTTTATTCTATTAATTCACTGACATCATTCTTTGTTGTTGGTTTTTTAAATTCTCTATAGATGTTATATTTTGTTCATCTTTCTGAAGTATTCACCTTGCAGGAATCAAACTTACAAACTTTTCGTTAAAGCTTTCATTCTACAAAAAGGAGGATATTTTCAATGAATGCTAGTGGTCTTGTATTTGATACGCATTACGTATTCTCTGAAATTTTTATTGGAAAAGCAACATACTTTATTCTATCAACAAATGCAACGGCATTCTGAAGAGAGAGAGAGAGAGAGAGAGAGAGAGAGAGAGAGAGAGAAGAGAGAGAGAGAGAGAGGGAGAAGGGTTGGGGGGGGGGGGGGGGGACAGAAACAATCCATATCCAAGCCAAATAACTGACAGACGTGAGCGGTTGCAATGACATAGAAGAATGTGAAACACAGAAAGAGACCAAACATTATCACACACACAACACACACACACACACACACACACACACACACACACACACACACACACACACACACACACACACACACACACACACACACACACACACACACACACACACCCCACCACACACACACACCAACAAACAAAATAGATAAAAACAAAGAAAAACAAAAACAGACAAGAAAACAGACATAACAGCAATAGAAAATAACTTTTGAAAAAAAACCCAGGCACATAGGGCAAGAGCTTTAAGCAGCACTACTGTATCACATAAGAAAAACAACCACTATGACTGTCTGATCAGAAACACCTAATCTCTCTCTCTCATAAAGTCCTTCGGATGAGACTATAAACTGAGGCCGCGTGTGCGAACGCATGCAGAACACCTTGCGCACGCGTTAAATCCTGTTCCGCTTTTCGAAAAAGTAGGCCATTGTGTGCCGGTGGGAACAGATGACAAAATTTACAAAACAGCATACACACGGGGACTGGATGTAAAAAAACCTCATGAGTGCTTATTCCATTATCCTCGGTATAAAAGAATAAATAAATAAATAGATAAATAAAAATATAACTATTAATGTGAACAGACTTTAAACATACAACAACAAGGAGGAGACACACTTAACCGTCATTATCTTTTCATACGAAGTTTGTAGAGAAACAGTATCATTCATTGCTTACACATTTTTTTCTTCTGTTTTGAATTGTTTGAGGGTATTAGCATGAACGAAATTCCTTATCTGTCCTTATAACTCATGCGGTCGTTTGAGTGCAAGGTTTAAGAGACCTTAGCTTCTCCAAGGGCCATCATCTTGAGGGCGGTGCCCATCACTCTCCCTCGTTGCAATGTCTTCCCTTAAATGGCAGAAACCCATTTACAGCTAGGTGAACCGAGGGACGGTACTGCTTGAGAAAAAAATAACAACAGCAAGCTAAAAAGCCCCCAAAACAAAACAAAACAAAACAAAATCCCAGCAACATCTACCCCCCTCCCACCCCTAAACAACCGAGCACACAAAACTAAAGCTTCAGAAAAAAAGCTGCGTTAGACGTCCAGCTGTTTTAGTCAACCTTTAACCACGGTGAAGAAAGAATATTGCCCAAAGCATCATATGTCAACGAAAATGTCCTAAGTGCTTAATTCTGTCTTGCATATTGGTGGATCGGTGGTCTAGAGGTAACGCGCCAGTCTAGAAAGCGAAAAGTCCGGGTCTGAAGTGTGCGGCGGTTCGTACCCCGTTTGGACCGGAAACTTTTCCCCCATCCATTAGACCATGAGTGGTGGTCTGGGCGCTAGTCTTTCGGATGAGACGATAAATCGAGGTCCCGTGTGTTACACGTAATTATTTAGCGCACGTAAAAGAACCCACGGCAACAAGAGAGTTGTCCCTGGCAAAATTCTTAGAAAAAAGCCACTCTGATAGGGAAACAAATACAGTTGCAGACATGAAAAAAAAAATTAAATAAAATAAAATAAAAAATGGGTGGCGCTGCGCTTATGGCGACGCGCTCTCCCACTCTCCCCGGGGAGAGCAGCCCGA
>CM054141.1:64850280-64852089 GCA_028751875.1 Rapana venosa
ATTGGAAGCCTGCTAATGCGCATTGCTCTGCACGCTACAGCAAACACCAACCACTGCTTCTGCAATCTGTTCAGGCAACTGGCCATTGCGTGATTACACGTTTTATAGCCTGTTTGTGGTCTGTTTGTTGTAAGCCATGTCTTCATTTGTCTGTTTGTATATCTGTCCATCTTTAATCTATGTGTGTATTCTTCTGTCTGTCTCTTGCCTGTGTCTTTGTTTGATTGTGTCTGTCTGTTTACCTGCCTGTATGCCTGTGTGTGTGTGTGTGTGTGTGTGTGTGTGTGTGTGTGTGTGTGTGTGTGTGTATCAAAGTCAAAATCAAACTTTTACTTTCAGATGGTACATTGAATAAGCAATGCATTTGATTTTTGTGTATGTGTGCGTGTGTTTGTTTGTTTGTTTGTGTGTGTGTGTGTGTGTGTGTGTGCTCGTGTGTGTGTGTGGGGGGGGGGGGTGGGGTGGGAGGGTGTGTTTCATTGTTCCTCTCACTGTATTTCCAGATCTCTTCTGTTCTTATCTTTTTCCCTTATTTCCCCCCTTGCACATGTACAATAACAGCCTAATTTTGTACAAAAAATTGGGTTGGACGACATATTTTCCCTCTTATTTCTATTCCCTTTGTTTATTTTACCTTTCCTTTCTTTATTTCCTACTTTTCTTTGTTTTCTTTCCTTTTGTGTCAATACACGGATTG
Organism: Rapana venosa; assembly: GCA_028751875.1. Lineage (NCBI taxonomy): Eukaryota > Metazoa > Mollusca > Gastropoda > Neogastropoda > Muricidae > Rapana > Rapana venosa. The sequence continues at coordinate 64,850,978 of CM054141.1, forward strand.
CAGCTAAGATGGCTCTAATTGGAAGCCTGCTAATACACAGAGCTCTGCAAACACCAGCCACTGCTTCTGCAATCTGTTCACACAACTGGCCATTGCGTGATCACACGTTTATAGCCTGTGCTAGTCTGTTTGTTCTAATCCATGACTTCAGCAGCTGTATGTCTGTCAGTCCGTCTCTAATCTGTGTTTGTGTGTGTGTCTTTCTGTCTGTCTTTTGCCCGTGTATTTGTCTGTCTGTGTGCCTGTCTCTGCCTCTGTCTCTCTCTCTGCCTCTGTCTCTGTCTGTTTGTCAGTTTGTCTCTCTCTGTATGTGTGTACGTGTGTGTGTGTGTGTGTGTGTGTGTGCGTATGCATGTGCATGTGCACATGTGTGTGTGTGTTTATTGTGTGTGGTGTGTGTGTGTGGTGCGTGCGCGCACGTGCGTGTGTGTATGTGTTTGTTTCCTGGTTCCTTCTCTTACTGCAATTCCAGACTTGTTTTTCTATTTCGCCTTATTTTGCTCTTTTACATGTAAAACAACAGTCTATTATGTACAACAAATTTGGCAGCATGACATACTTTCCCTCTGATCTTTTTTCCCTTTTTGTTTATTTTATCTTTCCTTTCTTTTCCCCACTTTTCTTTCTTTGTTTGTTGGTCTCCTTTGTGTCAATACACGGATTGCAGCTAAGATGGCTCTAATTGGAAGTCTGCTAATGCACAGAGCTCTGCACGCTACAGCAAACACCAGCCACTGCTTCTGCAATCTGTTCACACAACTGGCCATTGCGTGATTACACGTTCTACAGCCTGTTCTGGTCTGTTTGTTGTGAGCCATGTCTTCAGCAGCTGTCTGTCTGTCTGTCTCTAATATCTGTTTGAGTGTGTCTTTCTGTTTGTCTTTTTCCTGTGTATGTGTCTGTCTTTGTGTCTGTGTGTTTGTCTCTGTCTCTCTCTGCCTCTGTCTCTGTCTGTTTGTTTGTCTGACTGTCTCTCTCTATATGTGTGGTCGTGTGTATGTGCACGTGTGTGTGTGTGTGTGTGTGTGTGTTTGTTTGTGTGTGTGTGTGTGGTGTGTGCGTATGCACGTGCATATGCACGTGTATGATTTTTTTTTGTTTTGTTTTGTTTT